>JARFJB010000586.1:2210000-2287500 GCA_036346205.1 Vesta saturnalis | reverse complement strand
AAGTGTTGTGATCGTATGCGGTTAATCAAAAATGAAAAAAAATGTTGTATTGTGTCCAGTAAGATTGTTTAAAAAAATAGATGGGCACTTATTACGACAGATAGATTGTTTATAACCACTAATCCTTTTTGGAAAAATAATAATTCGAAACGTTGGTATAAAAATACACCAATAGGAATAAATGAAGTACAAAAATGGAAAAAAATATCTGCGCACAAAATAGGTTTAAATACTAAAGACCATAACATTTCTAATCATTGTCATCGTTCCAGTACAGTAACAAATTTACAAGGGAGGTCTAAGTGACCAAATTAATTAAAATAACGGACATTCTTCATCAACTTCAATAAGCCTTATTTGCAACTTGATGACGAATATCCTCAAGTATAGTGAAAACTTTAAGGCGGGGAATGGTATTAAAACGAGATACAAATATGGCTTCAACGAAGGCTGCGAATACTGGACAAACTATTCTTAATAATTATACTTTTCAAAACTGTTCATGTTGATTATCTAATTAATTAATGCAAGAAATACTTAAGTAGAAAATAATAATGTACCACTCAAGTTTCGATTTTTAGCGGGTATTTTTTTTTGTAACTCAAATTTCCAGTGATACCAAATGTTCGTGACAAACAAAAAAATATCCGGCTAAGTCGAAACTCTCGTGGTATTACTTTCGAAAATTTATTGTGACTCTTGTTTTTCCTATTACACCATAATGATTGTATGTGATGACTTAGCGGTAATACTCCTGGTGAGGATAATATTCGTACTTTTGTACAGACATTCTATTTGAACGAAGTTCATTAATAATTTACATATTTAAAATCTCGTATTTCAGCTTTTAATTTCTCCTGAAGCTGAATAGATTTTGAGATAAATAAAACGGCCGAGAGGAGAGTTCATTATGTAGCAGTTTTTAGTTTTTATCAAATATTTCTGAAACAGCTATGTATTTCAAGGCAAAAAAATACGTGAAAAAATACATATAAACCTTAAACATGTAGCGTCCCCCAGATACCCTATCTAAGTGATTTATCTTGACTTTACTGACAATAATGTTTCTGTTACTCAAATTAATTGCTTACCTTACAGGAACTTTCCTGACAATCATTAAAAGATTAGAATTTATTTGCAAGTGTGATATTTAATTACACGTACACCTCAAATCTGATCAAACGAAGTGGCGTCTAGTGGTAGGTATGCTGTGCTATTTGGATTAGATAGGCTGGGTGAGGTAAGTGTTGCATAATGAGGGTCAGGTAAACAATGAAACTACTCAAATTAAAATTAACGAGTTTTGCGCAATGGTGGTTCAGCCCGTTAGTATACTATTGTGGGAAAGAACCAACACTTTATTCATAAATAAATAATTGCACAAGGACATTAATAAATTAAATAAAACAAAAAAAAACAATGAAACGGTTAAATATATAACAAAACACCGTTAAATCCTGTTAAAGTGCGTAGAAAATGATAACATTAAGAGAAAAATGAATAAAAAGTAGTCACACCCACAATTGTGTTATAAATAATCAGAATAAAAATCGTAACGCCAAACAAGTGGCGCTTTAAAACCAATCATGCCGGTTTTTAAGTAAATAAGCACATAAAAAAATAAGGCCACATATGGTACATATAAAATACAACAACAGTAAAATTGTGCAGGTGATAATAGGGTAAAAGCAAGGACAAAAGCAAACAGAGAAAGGATTTACACGTACACAATTGTTTAGTGCCTACTAAAGCATAAAATACATAGGTACAGTTACAATAAATTACATACAAAGAGAAATTAGTTCGCAGGCAAATAATTCTACCTAACAAACTGACAAAAAACTCATTAAAACAAAGCCTTACAAGGGTAAGTTATAATTAGATCATAACATCGTGACCGATATATAAGTTTGAGTGCGTTACACATTCATCTATACAACAATAAAAATAAAATTTGAGGTGTTAGTGGTTATCTGGACCCAGGAGTACGTTCATACTTGGCAATTGTCGTTTACAATTAATAACCAAGCGGTATCATGTACCCGTTCACCAGCCCACCTCTACACAAATATAAATATAAACAACAAACAACAATGCTAATTCACACAAATACAAGAGCCTTGTACTATCTTTTATTTTAGCAGATTTCAGCTTAATGAGCCCGTGTGCGAATACGATACCTTTGCAAGGCAATGCTCGATTTTTAATAGGTTATATAGGCTTGTAGAGTTAATTGCTGCCAGCTTATATAAAAATATCTACTTGCACATGAATATATTCCCTTAATTGATCACAGACACGAATCGTTAACATGCGCGGTTTAACTTCAAAAAAGGTGACTGTTATTTATAGAGTAATTTTTGGAAAACACGTTACAACTAACACCCGAAAAGACAAATTAGTGTTGGCTAATTCAAACGAAAATGTGCACGCAAGAAATATTTTAAAGACAATCTGTTTACAATGGTAGTTTCTAATTAAAACAAATCAAAACGTCCAACTCAATCAAAATTTCAACAGCAACTGCGTTCCCCTCTGGTTTCCACTAACCATGTCTACTCCCGAAAATCAACCCCCGTCTTTGAAAAATGATAAAAAAAACAAGAAACATTAATTTACGTTGGAACAGTTTCATATTAATTATTTCACGACATCTTAAAATGTCCATTCGTCCGTAGCAAACCCTACAATTAGGCCTCGAATTTCCAAGTACCAAACAAAGACGTCTTTGTTTGCAGTGTGTACCGTTAGTAATTAATTACTAACTGATGACACTTTTACATCAAAAGCGCGCGAATAGAAATTTTCAACAATTCGTCACGCCAGTTTCGGCGAAATACCTGTTTCTCTACCCTAATATATGTTTTCTTTTTCTGATCAACCTGTACTCAAATATTAATTACATGCATTCCTACATTTCTTACATAAACCATAAAATAAAATATTCCGAAAACAGCAAATTACGGCGTATTACAAAGATATTAAAAATCCACAAATATCTTTTCCGTCGGGGTAATAATGGCGATTTGACAAACGTTTATTACAATAATAAAATTTTCGCGGTCCGCTACCTACAAACATCGATTAATTATTTGTTATGAAACTTTTCCGAAGATGAAGTTGAACTGTTAGTTCAAATTTCTTCAGTATCTGGATAATGATCAACTTTATAGGAAGATGTGTAAATATATTTTTTAAAGAAAATTTAAGTTTAGATAAGCTTCCTTAATATACAGCTAAAAATCTGAAAATTAATTAAATAATGAATAGTTATATTAAACATTTTTGAACTGCATTATCAATTTTTTATAGAAGCGGACGGTTTTGGAATTTTCTTTAGGTTAGGATCTGCATGTCTATTAACCACTATCTGAAATGACGTTTTAAAATACATTATTATTTTTTTTGCAATGTTGCCTATTTTCGTTATGAACGTATTAAAAAGAGGTTGTATGATTGTCCTAAAAAAATTATTATTGATATTATTTCATTGTTTTTATTTCCACTTTATACACACCAGATATTTATTTTATAAACCATGTAAAACAATTAATTTACATAAAAAGAATTAATCTGACCTTCTTGTGGTTACGTTGAGAGCAGGATCGCCATGTACATTAGGATTAAGATATTTTAGAGATCGTGCAATTAAGAGAAATACTAGTTAGTTTCAACTCTTATTGAATTATGCACTGGACAACATTATACCTTTACTATAATTTAACTTTTAATTCTAACAACTACCTTTTACCAACTATTCATTACTTCTAACTTAAATCCTTTTTTCGTTTTTCTTATTGTCCTATCTACACTTATGCGTTACTAATCTATTACACAATATACCCCTGTCTAATAATAATCTTAATTTACAATAACGATTTTAACAAATTTAGAATAAAATAATAGTTTTACTAATAATGCAAATATACGAATTCATCACATATTAATCGAATTAAAGAATGAAAATATTTGGGGTTAATTATTGTTGTTATTCGTTGACAAACTTTTAGTTACAGTTTTTATATTTTTAATTCTTAGTTTCTTATTATACTGAGGAAGGTTTCAATCGAAACCGAAATATATATAGTGATAAATATTTATAATATATATAACAAACTTTCTTTCTCTTTTCGTTCCTCCACTATGGTACGCACGCGTGTCAAAAAAAAAACAAACAAGTATCGAAATTCTCCATATATTTCGACTACGGTTATGGTCATCATCAGTGGATACAAATTTTACAATAAAAAAAACTAAAATTAATATTAAACATTAACAAATAGGTTACTATTTTAAATTTTCTGACATATCATAAATTGTGGGTAAGCTTTCTAAATCTTTTTTACTGTTACAGGAAATGTTGTTATTGATTTTTATATGCAACATTTCTAAAATTAAACGTTTTTTAAATTTGATTCAGCATCTAAAATTTGTGTGTTATGATATTGAAAGATATGTACTAAATCGTTTAAATGTTTAGCCAAAGCAGTACTTTTAAGTTTAACACGAACATCAGGTTTATGTTGTATTAATCTGTTCTTTAAACGTTGTAAAGATGTTCCTATGTATACTTTCTCACAAAAACCACAAGGAATTTGGTAAATAGTATTAGTTATGTTATTTTTCGAAAATTTTTATTTTAATTTAGCCATTAAATGTATACATCTGTTATTAATTGAAAATACCAGATTTAGTTTAAATTTTTTAAGTGGTTTGCATATGAAGGGGAGCAAAAGTAGTAGTAATAAGTCGTCAGTAAATAAAAATAACGTAAATAAACTATGAATAAACAGGATAGCAGACTGTAAGGTTTCTCACCAGGGCGTTCAATATCCTAAGCGCAGGGTTCCAGATGACATCCTGACATTGGAGTATTCACATATGAGGTTGTTGTCACAGGTGGCATTTTAAATTTCATAAAAACCATCCGCTTTCCAAATAGGCCATCAACATGATGGTTCGAAATTCCATTGTTACTGTAAAGTAGAAGAGGAATTAATATGGAAATCAGGTATTAACAATAATTGCCCGATTCAGTGCACGCATTAACAATGTTTCAACGAACATTTGGTGACCGATTAGTTACAATATCAAAATGTGGGTCACGTGAAACACAGATTGCTCGTACTGATATATCCAGGAACTAAAATTATCCTTCTCAAGTGACTTTGCAAATCATTCTATTCAGTCTTCTTAAGAACTACCTACAAACCGAAAAATTATGGGTGATAACTAACACTAATGTGACAGGTGTTACTCAAGTTGGAAAATTTGAAAATAAAATTGGGTATGTGTATGTACATAAAAGATACAACATATGATGTCGTCGTTCATTTTAGTACGAACTTAGATTCGAGACATTATTACTAGTTCGCAAATAGACTTGAATCGATAATTAGAAATTACAGCACATAATAAATTGGGATGTATACTGATTTACTGTTGGACTGTATCTTTAATTTGTCAACTTTAAAACCAATAACAAAAATTTAAACATAACCTGTCTCTTTGAAGGGAAGCCTTCAAAACACCAAAGCAAATTGTAAACAGTGGAAGGGTAGAGCACACGAATGTGGCAATTGTCTAGACGTAGTTGCATTAGAAGTAAATAGGTATATCACTAGTGCTGTTGCATCTTTATTCCTTCCAAACTGTTGGCCAAGTTTTTGAACATGTAATCTAGATAATTTGTAATCCTTGATAGTCCGTCTGAATAGAAAATGGGAAAGAATAATTTGGTTACTAGAATCATTTGAAATTGAAAATGAGGGAGAATTCCTTACACTTGTACAATTAACGTATTTAGTTCTTCGTAAATTACATTACGATTTATAGCAGTTCGTTCCTGTGGTGCAAAAACAAACTGCTGAATAAGTTTTGATTGATTTGGCACTTCTACTAGGCTCGTTCAAAATGCAGACATGCACGATAATGTCTAATTTATGTCAGATGAACGTTTAACCCTTCATGTCCGGTAGAGGCATATGGATGCTAACGTGCAAACAAAAATTCATAATACAGTTTAAGCATTTTCACTCATACTTAATTAATCTTTAAGGCTTATTTGGCTTGATATTATGACATTCTATAAACAAAATTTATGTAAAATAAAATCTCCTTTAAAAAATACGTTTACGCATTTACCTATAAGATTGATTGTTTTTCAGATATTGAAAGAAGAACACACACTTAAATTCCACCAAATTTTACCCCAAAATTGCGCGTCGTATCAGAAAACTGTATTTTATACATACACACACACACGCGCACTCGCACGCACACGCGCACACGCACACGCACACGCATACGCACACGCACACGCACACCCACACCCACACCCACACACCCACGCACACCAACTCACACGCACACTCACACGCACGCACACACTCACTCACTCACTCACGCACGCACTCACGGACGAACGCACGCATCCCCCCCCCACACACACAAAGGGTTAATTATTTTAATTGATTACAACTCGAAAATTTATTAATTAGAAAATAATATTTGTATACCCACTATTATCGAAATATTTAAATTTGACTCACTTTAATTAAAAATTAAAAATTTTGATATACAGGGTGTTGTTTTGAAGTGAATTGCACTTATTTAATTGATTACAAATCGAATATTAATAAATTAGGGAAAATAACTATTTTTATACCCCCCTATTATCGAAATACCTAGATTTGACGCAATTTCATAAGTATCAAAATTAATAAGCGGAAATACCGACGGTATTTAAGGTAACTTAATTCAAATTTTCAAAATTACGATATACAGAGTGATTCTTTAATGTGAACTGTATTTGTTATTTTTTGTCCGGATCTGGATTTCAATGTTTCTTTATGCACTATTAGCCCCATATTACGAAAAGGAAGGAAAATGCCATGTATTTCATTTCCTCCCCAAGGAGGGCGGGCTGCTCGAACTATCCGAGCTCCTTCAGCCACAATCACGAATTCCCAGCATACATACATAGATTATGTATATATGCATG
This sequence comes from Vesta saturnalis, assembly GCA_036346205.1. Lineage (NCBI taxonomy): Eukaryota > Metazoa > Arthropoda > Insecta > Coleoptera > Lampyridae > Vesta > Vesta saturnalis. The sequence continues at coordinate 2,280,497 of JARFJB010000586.1, read as the reverse complement.
GTGGGGTTAAGGATGGGTACGGTCAGGATAGGATCGGAAGGAACGGAGTCAGGGCTCTGAGGGGGAATATACTACCATTCGCCTAAGTAGCCGCACATGGTGTGCATATGCGTAGTGGCCATGCCGCTACATGTGTATGAGGAAAACCCTTGAAAAAACCTCATACAAGGTAGACGGTAACGGGAATCGAACCCATTACCTCCCGAATGCCAAGCAGGTTGTGTCACCTCTGCGCTACCAGCTCGGTATATTACGAAGAATAACATATAATAAATATGAAAATGTTGTAGTGTGGTTCGTAAGTTATGCTGAGTTAAAAAAATTGTGCACAATATATAAATCACCACGTATCTCGGTTATAAAGAATATAAAGCCCATTAAATATGTTATTTAGGCAATGATACACTTTTTTAATCATTCGTGTAAAATTTTTGGTAACTGCTTCACTACATTTAATCTAAGAATTATGATTAATTCAGTTCATTTTCTTTACAATTTTGTCTTAACTACTTAACCACTTAACCACTATTGCAATGTTAGCAAATTCCGATTTATTTTACTGGCCCTTTTCACGCATAAACGAGGATTTTCAATATTTAACACCGAGCTGGTAGCGTAGTGGTGACACGATCTGCTTAGCATTCGGGAGGTAATGGGTTCGATTCCCGTTACCGTCTACCTTGTATGAGGTTTTATCAGGGGGTTTTCCTCATACACATGTAGCGGCGTGGTCACTGCGTATATGCACACCATGAGCGGCTGCTTAGGCGAATGTTGTGGTAGTATTTTCCCCCTCAGAACCCTAACTCCGTTCCATCCGATCCTATCCTGACCACACCTATCCTTAATCCCACCATGCATATATACATAATGTATATATGTATGCTGGGAATCCATGATTGTGGCTAAACGAGCTTGGAAAGCTCGAGCAGCCCGTCCGCACCCTTGGGGAGGGAATGAAATACGTGGCCTTTTCCTTTTTTTCCAATATTTAACACGTGTCTATGACAGATATCGGATGTTTACTTTATTTTTATTGTGCGACAAATTTAGATTTGTGTCATACGCAAAATCATTGTGTTTATCATTAACTAAGTTATTTTACGCAGTTACCAGATACGTTGCTTAACAAGCCAATTGCGCTGTTTAGTTTGAGTGCATGGAAATAAAACCATGACACCTTTCAACACTGTATGTGGTTGAAATGGCAGTTGGAGCTGTACCTGGGTCAGGTACAATACAAACATTGATGAAAATAGATTGTTAGGGTAGAAAACTGAAGGGGGTCTTACGATAAGCCAGCTGCTAACGGTGGAATGGGAGTGAGTTCTTTAACGAATGAACAATTAAAAAAACATAAATCCTGGCCACTAACGTTTATTACGCCGTAATTCCAAGTTAGAAGAAAATCCCAGATCACAAGAGAGGTCAGTGACAGAAAAGAAACGTACTGGTAAACAGCAGATTTTTTTAAGATAATTAAACAAATCAAATGAATTAATATTTTAAACATTAATAAATGCATATTTTGCAAAGAGGAAATTCAAGTTTCTATTTGTTTGAAGTTAATTATCCAGTTCTTTAACACAAAAATATTAAAGAAATAATTGAAGTATAATCAGTGAATATTTCATTTATGAGATGATGAATCATTCATTATAATGAATTATTTTTTTGGTTGGACGATTATGAAATGGCGGAAAGCTTATTTCGGTAGCAGATAAATTGATGATATGAGCAATGGTCGATGATCAGGAGACACGACGTAGAGATGGGTGATACTCAAGAAATACAAAATGGATGATATGAACGATGGTCAACGATCAGGAAACACGAGGTAGAGATGGGTTGTACTCAAGAAGTACAAAATAAAGACCCTGCAGAAAGAATATAGTAACCTAAATTATTAATAATGTGCTACTTACAAGATGTTGGGTGGCCTCTTGTAATAAATAATTGTAAAATTGAAAAGTTGAATCAACAAATACGCTTCTCTTTTTAATTCCGGTGTGCGAAATCTAAAAGGAGATTAAGAAAATAATGTGGAAAATAATACATAAAACTTACTCACCAAAAAAGTTGTTTGGAACAATTAAATTGCAATTATTAAAATAAGAGACAGCTTTTGAGTTTTTTAGGTGTTGTGTTTTGCCATTATATTTTGTATAAATGTACACGTTTCGATAACAATTACAGTTATCGTCCTCGGTAAATGATAATATCTATAATAACCGCTAAAATCTTATTTACTAAAGATGATAACTGTAATTGTTACCGAAACGTATAGATTTATATCAAATATAAATAGAAAAATACACCATTTAAAAACCCAAAAGCTAAGTATTTTAATTATGTGTAATAATGGAGAATGTTTACATTTTCAAATTGCAATTATGTTTAACAGCACCGTTACCATGAAGATCCCGATTTATGGATTACGCTGGTTATTATATAATACCAGAAGCACTATAGAGAGCGGGCTGAGAACTTACGAACATTGTCTAAAATTCCAAAAATTAAAAAAAAGGAATCATGTTTTAATTTTTTAAGCCAGTGTAATTTGTTATTGGACCGAAAGACAATGATGAAACTATTAGGAAGAAGACGGATTCAAATGAGCAGAAAAATTATCGAGGATGTTGAAGTAATGACAGGCTTACTACAGTAATCACGCCATTCCCTTGGGAGGTAGGTAAAACAATTCCTGCCTCTTATTTATTTTTCATTCACAATCTTTCTCCGTGCTTTTCTATCTTCGCATACCTCCCTAGCTTCCGCAAGATTCATACATAGTCTCTGGCATGCCCTTTTGTTTTTAAAACTCCTTATCTTTCTTTCCTTTTTCATAGATTCTACTACATTCAGCCAAGTTTTACGCGGTCTACCAGGCCCGGCCTTTCCTCTAACCTCACCCACATATATTTGTTTCGTTAATCTTGCGTTGCTCATTCTCTCAATGTGACCAAACCAACGTAATGTACAACTTTTATGTCTATCCATCATCGTCTTTTCCTCACCACACTCCGTCATTAGGCATTCATTTTTTGTCTTGTCCCTTCTCGTTTTACCACATGCGCTTCTCAGGAATCTCATACCCACGGCATTTATTTTTCTTTCGAGCTTATTTTGACATACCCATGCCTCACTTCCATACAGTACTGACGGGACGAATACGCCATTATAGATTGCTCGTTTCGCAGCTAGACTCATGCTTTAATTTCTCATTATCGTCCACATACTTCCAATCACTTTTCTTCCAGCATTGGCCCTTCGTCCACCACCTTCCCGATTGAACACCACAATCTTAGTTTTGTTCACGTTAACCTTTAGGTCCATGCTCTCACAGACTGTATCAAACTTCCTCAGAGCGGTTTGCAGCTCATCCGCACTGTCACTTAATAAGACTGTGTCATCTGCGTACACCAGAAGTCGTACATTTACGTCACCAATCATTACACTATTTGTATCGACACATGCTTGTCTAAGACATTTATCCGTACATACATTGAACAACCACGGGGACATCACACAGCCTTGTCGCACTCCTTGCTCAATCTTAAAGTATTCACTCACACCTCCTCTCACCCTAACACATTCCCGACTACCGTTGTATACTGCCCTTATTCCATTTATTAGACCTTTATTTACGCCATATTCATTTAATATTTCCCACAGCTTCTCCCTAGTTACTCTGTCATATGTTTTCTCTAGATCTACAAACGCACAGTTCAACTTCCTTTTTACCTTTAAACACTTTTCGATCACCTGCTGGAGAGCAACTATCTGATCGACACATTCTCTCCCTTGCATGAAGCCACCTTGCACATCCCAAATCCACAAATTGTGTGGTTCCTCGTACTCTATCAATCAGTATTCTTCCAAATACTTCACCAGGCACGCTGAGCAAGCTTATTCCTCTGTAGTTCTTACAATCACTCTTGTTCCCCTTACCCTTATACAATGGTACAATGATCGCGCTATTCCAATCACTCGGCACTTTTCCATATATAATGTATACATTGAATAATTCACACAATCTTCGTATAAGCTTTGCACCACCATACTTGAGCATTTTACCAGTGATTTCATCTACGCCTGCTCCCTTGCCGTTTTTTAACCTTCCTACCGTTTTCTCTACCTCATTTATTCCAATACCCTTCTCAGTTTCATTCATCATTTCTTCTATATTCTGATTATTTAACCCTTCAGTCGTACTTTCCTCACTACTGTACAGGTTTCCGAAATATTCTTGCTATCATTTCCTCACTTCACAATCGTCCCATAATATTTCGTTTCTAGCATTCATCACTCCTCCAGTGTTCTGTTTTGGCCCACGTTTTGTAATTTTGACCCATTTCCAGAAGAGTTTTTTGTTTCCCTCAAACTCATTCTGCATTTTCTCTCCTTCCACAACGATCACTTCCTCTTTACTTATTCGCACTGCCTCCTTCACTTCTTTATTTCTTAATCTATACACCTCATACAATCGCTTCTTCTCAGTCTCATTTTTTGCAGCCATGTACGCATATTTTTTCTTACATACTGCCTTTTTTACCGACTCATTACACCAAGCACATTTTTTCTGTCTACCTACAATCACTCTTCTACATATTCGCACGGCACAATTGACAACAGAGTTTTTCAAGCTTATTCATGCACTTTCAACGTCAGTGTCTTTTATTTGTTCATTCCACACTGTTTCAGTCACATTCAAGTCTTTACTCACAGCATCTGCGTATTTCATTCTCGCACCATTATCCACTAGTTTGTCAACCCTAATTCTGGACGTTCGCACTACGTTTGCTTTCCTTCTCCAGACCCACGTTTGCCCTAAACACACTCTCGATACAACCAAAAAGTGGTCCGATCCACACTCCGCCTCGCGCATTACTCTTGTGTCTTTCACCAGGTTTCTAAGCCGTTCATCCATATACTATCAAGTCTATCATACTTTTGGATTCACCTCTTTGCCATGTATACATATACACATTTTTATGTTTAAACCACGTATTGGATACAAACAGGCTTCTTTCCACACTGATGTTCAGCAGGTGTTCACCGTTATCATTGACTCTTGGGTCTCCGAACTTTCCTAGAACACGTTCACTATGTTCTCTCTGTACACCCACCCATCCGTTCATATCCCCCACTATAATCACTCTTTCGTTTGGCTTACATACGTTCAACACGTTCTCTACTTCATTCCAAAAGTTCTCACGCTCTTGGTCTCTTTCTCCATTCACCGGTGCATAGCATGCAATGAGAAATTCTTCGAAACTCTACTTTCATTCTAACCCATATTACCCGGAGAGATACCAATTCGTACTGTTTAACTCATCTTTTCGCTCTTTCGCTTATGATCATCCCAACTCCTTTTGCACCATGCACTTCCGTCTCAACTCCTGATTATGGTGCCAGGCTGTCATCCTCCATCTGCACAGCATCCTTTCCTTTGCGCTTTGTCTCCGATACACACAGAATATCAAGGTGTCTTTCGTACATCAGATTCGCAATTTCAAATTCTTTACCATGATTACCTCTAACATTCCGCGTACCGACTCGCCATTCATTCCTTGCACAGTTGTCAGCAATGGGACCTGTCTGTTTCGACCTTGACCGCCCCTTGTAGCCAGGTCGATCCGAGGCAGTTGTATTGTTTTCTTGAGTAATACCATAGCGAGCAGACCGGTTACTGGCCAAATCGTGCCCCGGACAATGTAACATTCCCTACTAACGGTATCGTCCTACTACCAGACAGTTATTTGTCTACTGTCACGACATAATAGATAGATATAAATAATAGATCGTATACTTACTTTTTTTTTCTTACCTACCCTTCAATCACGCCACGCGTTTAACCATACTGCTCTAAACGCGATTCCTGGTTCCGCGCCCCTCACCGGACTTGCTGGTATTTATTAGCGACCAAATGATTCAATTATTATTTATTTACTTTTTTATTTTTTTTATATTTTTTTTAGCTTTTAGAGTTATAGTTATTTCAATGTCCTTTAATATTTATTTACAAATCAGTTTTATTATTGTCGCGAGCCGTGACAACTTAAATAAATATTTTATTACTTCTCTATGATTAATTGCTATTGCAACAATGTTTACCTGTTCGAGTCTAATCCTTAGACAAACGGTTTACATTTGCTTTATAATTTTTTAAAGTTAAAGTTTTAACAATCATGTGGGTTTAATAGAGCCGTATTTTTCGTAAATACTGTAGCAATCCTAAATGTTATTTCGCGCTTATTTCAACTAAAGAGCCTTTTACTGGTTAGATTATCATTATCTTTGTTTATTATTAACATTCAAACTGCTGGGTACAAAAACCTGTTCAAACGTTTACCCTTATTTGATTGACTTAGAAACTATCATTTACCATGTATTTAACTGGAAACACCGAAATAAAGCTAATTATTTAACTTAAAAAGTACGATGGTTTTTTATGTTTAAATTTTTATTACAAAAAAAATTACAATTTACCCGATTTCTTGTTTTATTGTTTTGAAAATAAAAGGTATTTGAATTCAATCGAAAAAAGTAAACTTTTAGAGTAAAACTTCTTTAAATTTCTTATTTATTAAACGAATATTGAAAAGGAAGTGAAGTGTGTTAATCATTTAACTTGAAACTATGCGACTCTATTTAATTTACTCGATTCATATGAAAGAAGGTATTGTACTGCAATCGATAATGTGGACTTTTAGTAAAACTAAATATTCCTTAAATAGCTACATTTCTTATTTATAAAATGAATATTGTAAAGAAGTGAGGGATACTAATTACTTAAATTAAAACTATTACAGAAACGCCGGGGTTTCCCCAAACGATTTAACCTTTCTTTCTTTTAACTACTAAAATGCGTTTTATTTATTTGAGAAAAGAAACCGTATTTCATCCAGAATTTCGATTACAAATTAGAGATAATTATTTGTTTCTTTGTTTATTTATTTGCTTTTGTTTTGCTTTGGAATGCGGATTCAATCCAGTTAAAATTAATTTTGATTGTCATTGCAAAAATGTTTACCTGTTTGAGTTCAAGACAAAGGGGCGGTATTTGCGCTTTAAGCTCACTTTACAATTTTACGAGTTTTAACAATCACATCTGGTATGGGTTTAAAAGAGCCGTAATTTTTTCGTAGAAATTCAACCCTACAGCAATCCCAAATGTTATTTACGCGCCTTTTTTTGTATACGTTACAAAATTTTACTGGTTAGATTATTGTCTTTGGCCATTATTAATATTAAAACCGCTGAGTCTAAAATATGTTCAAGAACTCACTCGTATATTAAACGTGGGATAATTCAAGAATGTACGGGTATAATATTAATGTTAATAAAATAAGGTACAAAATGTAGAAATATAGCGTGATACTTAACATAAGTGAGGTTAATTAATTTTTTTTTTGTTAATATGCTCATACTTATGATTAGTTTCTTGATTATTTTAGCTTATCTAGATGTCCGTAGAGTGGTCAGGGGTCGTTCTCCTTTTCAGCCCTGGTCATCCTTTTCTTGTTGGTGTTGCGCTGTTTTGTGTAATTGTAGAGTTTACAATCATGAGATGTGGTTATTTCTGGTGTTAAAGAAAAGATTTAGATTAATTTGATTATACGTTTGCGTGTTGTTTATAGTTGGGTGTAGCGTGCTCTGTGTGGTTAATCCGATTCGTTTGCCGGTATCGTGCTAGGTCGTCATCGAACAGATGGGGTGATGCGGAGGGCATATGGAGTGTTGTCTAGGGATTCTTCTATCTCCTCGGGGAGGTAGTCAAGGAGTTGTGTTAAGATCTCGGGGGGAGGGAGTGTTTGAATTTTAATTTAGGTTTTTTTCCGTGGGAGTTGTAAGCATCTCTCTGGTTGGGATTGTGTCGCCGAAAATTCTTTTGTGTGCAACGGTTCTTTGTAATATCTGTATTCTATGTGTGATGGGTAGTACGTTTGCGTGTTGTACTGTGAAGTTTAAAAAATTTCAAACTAGCCACTGATAATTCACAAATCTCAATCTAACGTGAGTGCATTTAAACTACTGCAAAATATAAACATAGATATAACCCACAATTTCGACTGAAAAACTCATTGAATATTTTATTGATTGAAAAGGATCTTTAGAAAAGGATTTATCATTAAAGAGGTTATAAAGGTTGGGTATTAACGAAGGAACAAGGATAAGGGTATATTATAATATTAGGATATATATCAGAAATCGAACAAAAGTAAGGGTTGGAAAAATTAAGGGAAAGAACTAGCTGTAAGAAATATTTCTTCAAAGCTAACCGTTTTTGTAACACTTTTATAGAAACTTTATTCATTACTAGTTTATAAAAGGTAAGCATCATCATAATTTCATTTCTTTATCTAAACAAACCGAATTTGAAATAATATTAAATAAACGTTTCGTGGAACTATAGAAGGAGGAGATTCTGAAAAAGATATTAGATGTCAGGAAGCCTGACATCTAGAGTTGAAAATTCCAAAATCGTTACTATTTATTACTAGTTTTTTAAGAACTCATTTCTATTCAGTTATATTACCAATTAGCAATCATTTGTATATGTTTATATTTTATTCATTTATGGGTTTTAGGTTTATAGTTTTTTCAAAAACATAATCATTGATCAAAGCCACATAACTCCATAAAAAAGTCCATTACGTGTTATTGGTTTGTAACTACACGCGTTAAAATGATCATAATCCTTTTTATAACTGCTTAATTCCTCATATAACATGCTTTAAAATTTTTATAACTGAAAACTGTCATTCATCAACAGGAAATCTCTTTTAAAAGTTAACAAAAATGTAATATCTCACTTCAACAACTTTGATCATACAAGACTTCCTGTCTTTAAATAATAATTTTAGGAATTTTACATAACCATAAACGTAAACTGTATTTAGTATATTAACCTTTAACAAAATTGAACTGAACAGTAATGTACCGGATACTGCTTGATTTAATGACATAAAAAAAGTTATTTATGATTATAGCATGCATAATATGGAAAGATGACACTCGATGATATTTACATGTAACCTTGCTAAAATAAATTTAATCAAGTAAAAGTAACCAATTACATTCAAAATAATAAATTAGCTTATTTACTTTGTTTTGGAAATTTAATTGACAATTAAAATAAATTTACTTAAAACGACATAAAACACCTATGTTATGTTACAAAACACGGTTTGAGGAGAGCCTAAAAATGTTAATTGATTTAGATTTGTTTAATATTCGTAAACCTTTTACTGCCTTGAGCTTATTAAATTATTTCCAAATTTTTAACATAAGTAACAATAATTCTACACTAATTTAAGTGGATATGTACTTGTATGTGCAGGGTGGTCATATTTCTAGCAAAATTGTAGGTCAGGTATGAAGGAATAGGAATATGTAAAAGCATGTATTCTACAGGGTGTCCCGTAAATATTGCAACAAACGTCGGGAGGTGAAGTATACCTCTAAAAATAAAAAGTTCCCATAAACGTACCCTTGAACATGCGTCGTTCATTAGATACAGATCGTTAAAGAAAAATTTTTTTCGTTTTTTGACCGTAACTCCTAAAATATTAGGGGAGACCGGGGGAATACCGCGCGCTTAAGCAAAACGACTTGTAACTTATTAAATATTCTCATTTATTACCCGATTTTTTCTATAAGGAGTGCCATTACCATACACGAACTATTGCAACATTTAAAATCAGTCATTTTTTTTTGTAATACCCATTAACAAATAAAAAACAAAAATCATCGCTTGCGCGGCATTACACGGGCATTTGGGTAATACCGCGCATGCTCTGGGGAAATTGCACGCAGTGAAGTAAAGTGTTCCAATGCATTTTAACTAAGATTTTATTGTCTACAAAATACAGGCAATTAAAAAATAATCAATAATCACAAAAAAAATCAAAATCAATTGTTAGGAACACAGTTAAGATTTCCCTGTTTCTTTTCCACTACAAGCGGCATATGACCACTTAGAGCATGAATTGCAACGATACCAGACCTCGTTGTTCCTTCCAAACTCTCCGCAGACTAAACAGATGTCGTCTTCATGGTTTGGTGTAAGATGAACTTCGTCTAAGTCATCATCATCACAAATCTCGCTTTTGGAATAACGTTCAGGTTCAGTGTCGCCCTCATTAAATTTAATATTGCGAATGTGTTTTGGTTTTTTGATGATCTTTTTTCCTTTCAAAACTCTTGAAACTTTTCTTTTTTCACTACATTTACTTCTTTTTTCTCCGGTTTATGTTTTCTCTTTTCCTTCCATAGCTTCCAGTTCTGATTTAAGTGGAGTAGCTGTCAAAATCTTCGAATGTTGTTTAGGGCGTGATTTGGTTCATATTTTTTAGTTTTGAAGCTGGGTAATAGTGCTAACTTTTGCATCATAGACGTGGTGCATTTTAGATTTGATGGTCCAGGTTGAGGTTCAGCTCGTATATCTTTCGCAATATTCTCTGCAATGTAGTTCTTTGTAGGTGTTCTATGTTCGGGCTCCAACGACATGGGATTCTGTACTTGTCAATTTTCGTTTTTTTCTTGGAACGATTCTTCCATAGAAATTGGCATCTCTACAATATTTTCAGTTTCATCAAGTTGAATAAAATCATCATCAGTAAATTTTTCCGGATCCAACAGCCAAATTCCCACTGCTTTGAATCCAGATTCCCCTTTTCTATACTAGTGGCTCTCATATATGCTTTGTTAAAAATTGAAGCCAAATCGTAGTGCGTGCACATGAATCCGTAAATATAAATCATATTCTTTATTCAAAGCATTTTTTAATGGCCCGAAAAATGTCAGAGTGGCTGCAACATATGCGATGTATGCGGCGGAAGTGATACCATTATTATACCATTACTTCTACAAAAATTACATCCATCTAGAGATATATGACTCGTGTGATTGTCCAATATAAGTAAAACAGGATCATCTAGTGATGGTTTTACTCATTTTTTGAAGTGGTGCAGCCATTAGTTGAACAAAGTTTCGTTGATCCATCCGTTTTTCGAACATTTGTAAATTGCCCCAGGAGGACCGTCTTTTTCTAAATGAGGAGTTATCCGAGCTCTAGGATAAACGAACATAGGGGACACGTAGTGACCAACTGCACTAACGCCACAAACTACTGTAACTTTCTTTCCCCTCTCCCATGAAATAACTGAACCCACTTGCTTCTGACCTTTTGTTGCTAAAATCTTTGAAGGCTTTTGAACGATTGAAATACTCGTTTCGTGAACGTTATAAACACGATTTTCCGAAAACTTATATTTCTCAAAGACTCTTGTAAGATTTTCAAAGAATTTTGTTACCGCAGCCTTATTGAATGCTTCTACCCTATTTAAACTAGTGCCTTCGGGTTTTCTAAGCGAAATTCGTGGATTTAGATGTAAAAAAAGTTCTAGCCAGTCTTCTCCATCTACTTTCTTGTCTACACGAAATCGATGTTTGATTTTATTCTGCTCAGCAAAATCATAAGCTAGGCGGCGAAGTTCTAGAGCTGAAATTCCGTGAAATACAGGGTTATTACAAATGATGTTCATGATTTCAAGCATACATAAATCGAGTTTTATTCGTTTTACAAATATAAAAAATAGTTACGTTTGAGGGAAAACTCAAAAGTTTCATAACAGGTATTCAGAATTACAAATGTTCAATATGGAGCCTTGTGACGACAGATGTCAAGCCTGTAATCAAGCTCTCGTCATACGTTGTCGAGAGTTTCTTGATTGATTGTTTCGATGGCATTGGCAATCCGTCGCTGGACATCAAGTATACTCTGTGGTAATGGTGGTGTATACACTTTATCCTTGATGTATCCCACAAGAAAAAATCACATGATGTCCGGAGATCTTGGAGGCCAGTTCAAGAGTGCGTCATCATTTGGACCAACGCGCCCGATCCATCTCTCAGGTAGCAGATTGTTAAGTTCAGCTCTAGCACCCAAGTGGTAATGTGGAGTGCGCCATCAATTGCAGAATGAAATCTGGGAATCTTGCTCTAATTGTGGTATAAGCCATTCCGTCATCATGTCCAAGAAAACCATTCCATTTATTGTTTGTTCAATAAAGAAGAAAGGCCCGTACACTTTATTGTAAGCAATAGCACAAAACACATTAACTTTAAGAGAATCACGCACGTGCTCAATGTAAGCGTGTGGGTTCTCTGATATTCTTACATTATGTCTGTTTACTTTACCACATAAGTGGAACGTTGCTTCATCACTAAAGACCACACGCTGTAGAAAGTTTTCATCCTCAATCAAGGCTTGCATGCTCTCACAAAAAGAGAGTCTTTTAACTTTGTCATTTTGTTTTAATGCTTGAAGCAGTTGAAGTTTGTAAGGTTTGAATTTAATACGTTTACGTAAAATTTTCCAAACTGTTGGCTGTGGTATACCGAGCTCTCTGCTGCATTTAACAGTAGATTTCGGTGGACTGCGAGTAAAACTTTCCCTTACCTGCTCCACAACTTCATTGCTCACTGACGGCCTTCCAGTTGATTTCTTTTTACAAATGCAGCCATTTCTCTTAAACTTGAAGTACCACTTGCGAATAGAGTGATTGCTAGGAGGATCTTCATTAAATCTGGTTCTAAAGTGACGTTGAACGCTAATAACTGATTGGTTAACGTGATAATCTAGCACACAAAATGCTTTCTTGTTTTCAAATTCAGCCATTGCACAAAACTGTCAACAATGGACTTAAGAAACAACTGATACATACCGAAATCAATGTAAACAAAACTTTATGAGTTTTTCTTTCCAGCGGTACCAACCAAAATGGTTTTAATAGATAATATTCCAGTGACATATGCAATCGAAATGAGGAACATCATTTGTAATAACCCTGTACATTGGCCAGTTTGATAACATGTTTAGCCAATACTTTCTCCTGATCGTCAGTGAATGTAGTTTTCTGACCCAACTTACTTTTATTATAGTTTTTTCCTCGAATTCTGTCTCTTAGCGTAGATTCAGGAATGTAAAGGAATTTTCCTACTTCTCTTACAGCCTTACCTGATTCTACGGCTTCAATGGCAGCTTTAAGTATGTCTGCTCACCATTTTCCTCTCTATGAGGTGCGTCGGTATGTTCTGGACATTATGAACTAAAAAGATACCTACAGCTATTAAAAAATTAAACAAAATAATCATACGTAGGGTAATACCGCGCAGCGTGGGATTGCCCTGTTGTTTATGTATTCAGTAACATCTTAATCTAAAATGTACATAATGAAAAGTACTTACATTTTATTGGTGATCACTTGGGGTAACACTTATTTACACACTAGCAAGTGGACAGAAAATGTATTGTCTTTAAATATACACAGTAACTCACTGTTTTCAACCTATTAATTTAAGTAAAAGTTAGATCGGAATCCCATTTGGCACAAATACGCACACTGTCAACTTACGACTAGCGGCCATTACTCGAAACTTGTGGCGCACGCATCATATGTCAATTGTAACATTTTGCGACGTATGACGGTGTATTATTGGTTGAAGTTTTTTCAAAAATTGCAATGCGCGGTATTTCCCCGCGCGCGGTATTACCCCGGCTTCTAAAAGGTAAAAATAAGAATACACAATGACAAAAGTCACTCCCAATGTCAGAATTTTAACATTAACAAATGCACTACAAAACTTACAAGATTAGTCACATTAACATTATTTGTTAATATGTAAATTACAAATATCTGAAATCTGTCATGTACACATAAGATTGGTACCGAGCTTTCTACTTATTGGTAAAGAAAAATACTACTACATTAGCAAAAAGACATTAAGTAGGCATTTTGGGAGGATATTTCAATCTACAAATGATACAGGAACTGACAAATCCCAAAAATTATTAAATAAGTTGAAAAATTAAAGGTTTAGGTATAGGAAACCCTTATAGAAGTTGAAAGGTAATTAAGTAAGCTAAAAGATAAGCGTATAAAATACAGGGTGTTCCATTTAAAATAAGCCGAATATTTCAGTTTGAATGTTCTACTTATTTAACTGACAAAAATGAACACTCTGTAGAGAGTAAATTTTATTTAGAGATATTTAATTTTTCCTAAAACCCTACATTTTCAGAAAAATTGATATAACTTGAAACATTCTGTATGTAGGTATAAGGAACCCTTACTACTTATTTTTTATGTATCATTCGAAAATGTGTCATTTAAAAAAAACATAATTTTGATATTCTCCTTTTTGGAGCACCCTGTATATTTGAAAATATTTTTAAAATGTTGCTCGTATTGACTTACACAATATCACTGTATTAGAAATTAACGATTACATGCCGCTTGGCCGTAAAACTCCGTGGCGTCGGTCGTGGTTCACCCTGTATACAACGTGCCATCGGAACCCTGGCTCACATGAAAAAAACGGCTTTAGATAAAAATTTGAAATTTTGGTCAACGATTGGATTGAGTAATATGCATATTTTAAGCAAAAAAAAAACAAATGACAATCACTTACGATTTCAACGGAAATAATTAAAATTTTTCTATTTTGAAAGGTTACCCTAGTACATTTTTGCATATTTGAATTCTACGAGACATTCTAAACAGTGGTGCAATTTATATTTCAATCAAGGTAAAGTAAAGTAAAGAAAAATGATTCCTTCCGTCGTACATAAACATTAAGTAACAGAGAATCTTAACATATAAAAAATTATGTATGTATACAATACAACAAAGCCAGCGTGGAGGCGTAATGGAAAGTGCGGATTTAATTTTACATTGGAAGGGAAGTAAATTACTAAAATTCGCAAATACATTTCATATTACTATTTGAGTTTAGTTTAGTGATCTGTTAACACAAAGGAACTCATTCACATTGTAGAATATGTTTACGCTGAGAAATTTTTTCAAACGTGACTTAAATTGTGCTTTAGTCATAGCATGAGATATTACCGTTGGAAGATTTTTATATCGACATAGAGTGCAGCTTTTCTATTTAGTATATTAGATTCCGTTTTATTTTAATCTATATTACTTCGAAAGTTTATTATTTGTGTTTTTGTGTAATTGTTCGCTGTGAACCATCGTTTTATGTCAAGTATAATATTCTTTGTTTGTAACAGTTGCTCGTTAATGTTGGAATGGTGTGTTATGAAACTGGTGTCGTCAGCAAACAATGAGAATTGTATAGATGGAAAGCTAAACCTCAGGCCATTTATGTAGATTAAGAAAAGCAGTGGCCCTAGACCTAAGCTTTGTGGCACTCCAAAAGTCGAGTTCTTTAGTGACGAGCTAGTACTTTTTAATTCATTATTCACGAGATAATTAATACGGCAGTATTGTTGTCTCTCTGACAAGAAAGATTGAAGCCATTAAATTGTGTTACCCCCCCTAACACCACAAAATTCTAATTTTTTAAGTATAATGTCATGCGGAACACAGTCAAAGGCTTTGGATAGGTCACAGAAGATTGCAAATGTAGATTCCTTCTTTTCCAATAATGAATGGATATTTGACAAGAGTTGTAATGTGATATCAGCAGTGTCTCGGTTCTCTCTCAATCCGAATTGAAAACTTGAAATGAAATAATTAATTTTGGAGTAACGCACTAATTGCTTTTGTTACAACGGCTTCCAAAATCTTTGATAACGATGTTAAAAGAGTAGTTGTTCGGATCATGGTGATCTCCGTTTTTATAGAGAGGAATGACGATAGGTGTTTTTAAAACGGTAGGAAATATGCCAGCTGCAATAGAAAGATTAAGTAAATAACAAAGGGGTTTTTTGAATTCTGTTATATTATTCTTTATAATTCTAATTGAAATTTCATCATAACCCGTGCTACTTTTATTTTTCTGTTGTTTGATAATATCCTCAACGTCAGATTCTATGATTGGATGAAAGAACAATGAATGTTGATTATTGATAGATTTTTCATTTGCTGCAATTTTCTAACACCAGATGTAAAAATTTCATTGAAATAATCAGAGACATTAACAGGATCAGAAATTATAGTGTTGTCAATTATTAATTTAATTTCTTTGTATGTGTTAGAATTAGGTTTTAGATTTGAATTAATTATGCTCCATACGGTTTTTTATTTTATTGCAGTAATGAAAATTTTTAGCCATCTTAATTGTAATTTTGAATATTCTACAATATCGGTTAACATCGTTAATAAATTGCTGGTTGGTACTAATTTTTTTCAATTTTATTAGTAGACGTTTATTCCGGCTAGATGTTTTGATACCTCTATGACCCATCCGCGGTCTTTTTGAGACGATGTTATTTTGTATTCGATACGTGGAAAAGCCTCATTAAAATAGGTTAAAATAATTTGGGAAAAACTATCGAAAGCTAAATTTACGTTGATAATAGCGTATAATGGAGACCAATTATGTGTGGAAATTAGATTGATAAACTTTTTACAGTTTTTAGAATTAAAATTTCGTTTGACTTGGAAATTAAATGTAAGTGGGTGTGATTAATTAAAGGAATTTTGATTATTTGGCTGTTATGGTCAGATAATCCCAATTCTTTTAAGGAAACGAAATCACTGGAGGATGTGTTATTAATTATAGTTGAGCTCTGAGCGGTAATTCTAGATGGACAATTTATGGTAATTTTTAGATTGAAGGAGTTAAAAATATGTTTTAACTTGGTTAAAGCGGCACTAATTTTTTGAGAAATCTACGTTAAAATCTCCGCAAATTACCAAACCTTCATTATAACGAAAATATGTATAGGTCTAGGTTGGCAGAATCGATATTTTTGCTACGACGATTTTGAATCTTTCATCGATTTTTGTATGAAAACGATATAACTTACAACCATAAGATTTTCACTACCCAATCCATTTACTCTCATTTTTTTCATTTCAAACAACGCCAACTAATTGGTTGATAAAGACGTATTTCAGATTAAAGAATTCCTTAAATTATAACCTAAATGGCGTATTATGAGGGGCAATAGGTGATAATACATTTAATTTTTTTGATCCATGGGCGGCTATTGGTGCGTATAGGCACCATCTTGTTGAAGGTAATTTTCGTAAACAATACGTTATTAAACCTAATTTATTTATTTAAGAAGGTATTTTTAAATAATTCATAAATAGAAAATAATTCTAAAGGATTCATAAGATAAGGATATAATTAGAAACAAATAGCCCCAATTTTAATGCTCTATGGGAGTATACTTTCTACCATTATCTGTAAACCTATGCAAATATCATAATAATAATTACCTAAGTAAAACCTAATTACTATGACATTATTGTTTGTTATAATCAAATATCTAATCTAATTTGGAATTAATGATACGTTTAAGAATCAACCATATAATTGGGAATTATACAGTGTGTCCAAAATTGGTCTGTGCAGTATTGCTATCTTGGAAACTATAAGAGATCGAAAGACTGTTAAATGGAGAAAGTTTTAGAGAATTTTGAGCCCACTAAAATTCCATTCTGAAATCAAGGGTATCTCAAATATTTTTCAAAATATTCGAAAAAAACTGAAAATCGACAATTTTTATTTTTAGCTATATCTCTTTTATTTGAACAGATATAAAAAAAATAAATGACACTTTGTCATTGCCATTTTTTACCCTCTATTGATTAAATTAGCTAATGGTATAAAATGATTCCTTTTTTATTCTAAATCCAACGATGTATAACACTTAATGATAATTCGACGTTTCGGCCCTCATTATTGACATTTTCAAATATTTCTTTTTTTATGAAACATTTTTGAAAAAAAAACTACCAAAGCAATTTATTCTGCAAATGTACATTTATTTCAACTCATAACTCATAACGTTTCGACTCATTAAAAGCATCATCAAGAAACCTTTTATGAACAGGAGCAACCTATTCGTAGATAACTATTTATTACGATATAAAAAAGCCTTTCCAAACCTTGTCTTAAATAATGACATAAATAACTCTTTTATTAAGTTTAAATTTAAGTAAACACCTAACAACACATTTACTTCACGTGAAAATATTTAGAAAAATGTGAAAAATCCTATTAAAACACTTAAAAATTGACTACAGCTAAATAATGAATTCGATTATTGTAAATTTTTGGTAGTAGGCTTTGATGAGTTTAAAACAATATAACAAAAACTTGTAATAATTTAAAACATTTTTTGTATAACAATTATGTTATCTGTTAAAAAACTGCAACAGTTTCTCACATTTTAATGAACATTGTTTGAAAATGGCGTTAAGTTATTCTAACGAAGAAAATTTTGATATGTTAGTGTGATACATCAAAAATGAAAGAAATGCTACCAGAGTTAGTGATGACCATTTTCAAATGTACCCCGAAAGAAGACAACCTGGCAGAAATCATTTTAATAATGTAGTAAGAAATTTAATGAGAATCGCAACGGAAATATTTTGGAATATTTTGACGAAAATCCGAAATCTACAGTACGACATTGTGGCACGGAGTTTCATATTCCAAAATCCACTATACAGAATGTTTTGAAAGTTGTTAAATATCATCCTTACAAGTCAACAATTGTACAAGTCCTGCAAGAAGGTGACTTTGGCATGAGAATCAAATTTTGTAATTGGTACCATTGTAAACTTCAAGAAAATCCTGATTTTTCTGATAAAGTTGTATGGACAGATGAGACACAACTGTGGAGTCGTCAATAAAAAAATCATCATTACTGGGCCCGTGAAAATGCACATATTCGCGATCCACGTTAAATGCAACATTAAGCTGCATTTTTTATCGAAAAATTAGCTAATTAGAGGTGACAACGTTCAGTTATGCTTTTATTCTGGTTAAGCCTACAATAACTCCGCTTTCAAATTTTAAATAAATTCCTTTAGTGCCTTAATTTGCCTAATTATTGTAGTTTTGACGAATGAATGAATGAGTACTTTATGCTCAGACTCGCTAATAGAGTAAATATGCCGAAGTATCACAATTAACAACGTATTGTCACATAAAAATTTTCCAACTGCCTCAACACTAGTGTTCAAGTGTAAAATGTTTATGAAAAAATAATAGCATGATTCAACTTTCGTAAGTTTTTTGACGCTGGTTTGATTTTGATTTGAATACTTTACGTTTACAAGAAAATTTAATAGTTTTTTAAAACATCATTTATTAGTATTAAAATCCAATAATTACACAATATCAAATTCCCAAGAGTTAGGTTTTATTCAGTTTACGTCCTTGCGTAGTATGCATTGTATTGGTTCAATGTAGTACATTATACGTTGCTGGATTGTAAGAGTCGGTTAATTTACAACATACATATACATAAAAGCAATGAGGGCGCCTTTGGGCTGCAAATCTGTAGCTACGTTTGTATGAAAGGTGATATTATGGCGGCCTACACAGACCATTTCAAAACTCAGATAAAACACGTGCATATGGCTTGTAAATATCCAGAAATATGGTAAACTATCATAGACCAAATTTGTGGCCTAGTAATGTCAAATGTTCAATTCGAATATATATATATATATATATATATATATATATATATATATATATATATATATATATATATATATATATATACAGGGTGCGGCATTAGTGCGTCGAAGTACGATATATCCGTTACTAAAGGAGATATCAAAAAAAGTTATTTACAAAAATTATAGGCAACTTCAAACTTCACGTTATAAAATTATTTTCGTATTTACCGGGTACTACATATTACCAGGGTGAACCAAACATACTTTTTTTTAAATGGGACACCCTATATTTTATTTCAAATTTAGATTAAGCTTATCTCCCGCATACTTCCAATATAGGGTTTCATTACGTTATACAGGGTATTTCAAAAGTTATGGTCAATTGTACCGGGTGGCCAACTAAGAACGGTCGTCGGCCATATCTCTGGAATGGATTATAGCATAGGTTCGGGAAAAAAAATTTTATAACAAAAGTGGCCTCGAGAAACGCCTGGAAATTATTTTCAGAATTGTAGGTCCACCGCTAGATGGCGTATTTGACAGTTAAAATTTTAAAAAACAAAATTTTTCAAAATTTACTCAATTAAGGGCATATTAAATATTATAATCAGATTCCTCGACAAATTCTGCATATTTTTTATTTGACAAGTTTTAGTCTATCTCTTCAAATAAGGGGTGGGGGAGAGTGGGAACCTTGTTACGAAAAAACGCCTTTAATTCAGGTTCTGCTTGACCGATTTTAATAAATTTGATGTTGTTTGAAAGAGCTTTTGTTAAACAATAGAAAATTTGTAAATTTGAAGCAATCTGATTAATAACATAAATGCTAGAGGGCGCTGTTTAATATTTTTTAATATTGTGCTTTCTCTTTACAATTTTAAATGGAAGCATAAAAATTTAAGTAGGTCTTTAAAAAGTAGACTAAATTAGTAATAAAACAGTGAAAACTGCTAGTTGATATCTTTTTCCTATCCTGAGATATCGTAAGAAACAGGTAAATGGCGAGAATTGTTCTTCCAACGTCTAGTAGGCTAGTTCGCATTAACGGAAATTATTAAATTTAGCCTGGATGAAAGGATCTTACATTGGCCTGTAGTAATTTAAACTGTTATTATACTAATATTATGGTTGCCGCTAGATTACCTAAATGTAATGCTGTCGCTACTAACAATGAGAACAAATTATAACATAATAATGTGATAAATCTAACAATTAAAACCTTAAATGAATAACTACGTAATTAGTGTCGCCCTAGATGTTCGAAATGTCGTTCATCATTTTCAATGCATGAAATCAATCGCTGACGGGTGGAGAGAACAGCAGTTTCAATTTCTGCCCTTGAAATACTTCGTATTGTCTGTCGTACTCTTTCAATCATATCAGCTCTTATTGTGGGTCTATCGGCATAAACGAGAACTTTTATTCGCCCCCACAAATAAAAATCTAAACAAGTTAGGTTTGGTGGCCAAATAAATAAACTTCCACGTCCTATCCACCTTTCAGGGTATGATTGATCTAAGAAATTCCGAACATCTCTAAAATAATGTGCCGGGCACCCATCATGTTGCAAGAACGTGTCACGACGAATGGCCAAGGGTACGTCTAACAATCTCATTTAAAAAAATGGCCCTATTAATTCTCCACCTAGAATCACGCACCACACATTTACAGACCAACGACCCTGATGTTGGACCTCCTGCATCCAGTGGGGATTCGTTTCAGACCAGTAGTGCATATTATGTCGATTTACGCTACCATCACTATGAAAAGTAGCCTCTTCTGTCCACATAATTCGTGAAAGTATTTGAGGATCGTCGTGTATCATATTTGAGAGCCAGTTGCAAAAATCCAACCTGGTATCGAAATCTTGAGCATTCAAACTATGGTGTAGGACCATGTGATATGGGTGCAATCTAAAATAGTATATATTATAAAGTAGTCAGATCAATAAGACACATTGAAGTCCTTCGTTGTTAGTAAACGAAAAAGAACTTTAAATGCATTAACTCTGGTGATGTTATTACGAATTTTTTTCGCCCGGCCTCTCATTATTTTTTATTATTGGTACCTTTTTACTTTACTTTGCCTCATTTAATTATCATACTGTTAGTTAAAATCTATTCACATAGCATAAGATAATTTCATTAAATAATTTGGTGTTTTATTGAAACTGGACTTAAAATGGCGGCAAATACATTAGTCATGTTGTCACAAGTTAACTTTGATATAATGACATTTTCGGTATGATAGAAATGAGAAACATATAAAGACAAACGAAAAAAATTGAAACATTTTTATCATTATAATACCGAATAAAACACGCATTAATAAATAAGTAGTCACCTGTGTTCTCTTAAAATATTTTGGACGGTGGTTCGACATATACCCAAGTCTCTAGTGCTTGAATGAGGGTTAACATTTACATAAGCTAAAACATCAATAACATTTTCCTCTGTTCTACCTCTGCGTTGCCTTCGGTACACAGGAACATTCACATTTCCAGTAGTACGCACACGGTGTGCGAGTCGGAGAAAAACTCTTCTGCTGTGATGCCGTCTGTTTGGGTACTGCAGTGCATACACTAGCAGCAACGGTTGCATTTCTCATACATTCAAAATAAACTGCCAACATATCAAATGCTTCTTCATTTGTAAGAATCATTTTGGTACGAAAAGATAAAGAAAGTCTATTAAATACAACACGATGAATAATTTTTGGCACATGCGTGAAAATCATAGCTTGCTTGTTTTCAACAGGGAATTTATTTTATATCTTACATGGCCCTCTTTACTAATTTTGTTGTCATCAGTAAATCGTAATTCATATTTTAAACTGTATTTGTTGTTGCTGGGCAAATATCGGTTTTTATTGATATCTTATGCTTTTGATTTACTAACACATCGATTGAAAACAAATATAACATTCTTATATAATTAAAAAAATGTTAGATTTATCACATTATTATTTTATAATTTGTTTTCATTGTTAGTACCGACAGCATTACATTTAGGTAATCTAGCGGCAACCATAACATTAGCATGATAACAGTTTAAATTACTGCAGACCAATGTAAGATCTTTTCATCCAGGCTAAATTTAATCGTTTCCGTTAACGCGAACTAGCCTACTAGACGTTGGAAGAACAATTCCCGCCATTTACCTGTTTCTTACGATATCTCAGGATAGGAAAAGATATCGACTTGCAGTTTTCACTGTTTTATTACTAATTTAGTCTACTTTTTAAAGACCTACTTAAATTTTTATGCTTCCATTTAAAATTGTAAAGAGAAAACACAATATTAAAAAAATATTAAACAGCGCCCTCTAGCATTTATGTTATTAATCAGATTGCTTCAAATTTACAAATTTTCTATTGTTTAACAAAAGCTCTTTCAAACAACATCAAGTTTATTAAAATCGGTCAAGCAGAACCTGAATTAAAGGCGTTTTTCGTAACAAGGTTCCCACTCCTCCCCCTTATTTGAAGAGATAGACTAAAACTTGTCAAATAAAAAATATGCAGAATTTGTCGAGGAATCTGATTATAATATTTAATATGCCCCTTAATTGAGTAAATTTTGAAAACTTTTGCTTTTTAAATTTTAACTGTCAAATACGCGGTGGACCTACAATTCTGAAAATAATTTCCAGGCGTTTCTCGAGGCCACTTTTGTTATAAAAATTTTTTTCCCGAATCTGTGCTATAATCCATTCCTGAGATATGGCCGACGGCCGTTCTTAGTTGGCCACCTGGTACACGAAAAATATTCTCATTTCAACTTCCTGTATACCCTGAACAGAACAACCTAACAATAATTTTTTCCAGGCATAACTTTTTGACATTGGAACAGTACGAGAAAGTGCTATTTCTTTATTATTGCACCAAGTGAATATAGAGCGAGCCAAAACTCGAACACATGATTTTGTCAATTTTTTCAAATGAATCACCCTGTATTTTATTTTAATAAGTAAAATACACTTTAGGTTCTTTTATTTTATTAAGCACTCCCTATAGCTAAAATCGTTCATTTCTGAGATATTTTCAATTTAATAACAGGGATTTTTTTTTTAATTTCTATTATAACAAGTTAGCCGTGAACAAATAAAAGTGTGACAAATTATTATAAAAAATTAAAAAAACATCGGTTAATAAGACAAAATTTTGAGCATATGTTAGAGTAAAATTAATTTTTTCCTAGCGTCTTGTTCGTTTTCGTTATTATAATTAATTTACTTAAGTCTTAAGACTCATTAATAAATACATTAAATTTAAGAAAATGTTGAATAACAATAAAACTGTAATATTTAGGTATAGGAAACCCATATACCAAATGATAGAGAATGTTTTTTTAATAATGTAGATTAATAAAATAGAGGGTGTTGCATTTAAAATTACCAAGATAATGTGAATAAAGTGCACCTTAGTTTTACAGTACTATCCAAAATTGAACGAAAATACAGGGTGTTCCATAAAAAGAACATAAGTTTGATAAGCCACGCTTTTCTGGAACACCCAGTATGTAAATAATTTTAAAATATGGCCACTACTGATATACATAACCCCCCTGAAAAATAAATTTGAATAAACGTATTGCCTAGATACAAAAGACCGTCCCGTTGATGGTGGCCATATAAGAATCAATTGATTATTTAGATATCATTTTTAGTGCGTCGATCAATTTGAAATTGTATATCTAGTAATAATTGTTTAGTGTCTTTCATGCGTTTGAGAAATTCCAATTTAATAGCTGCGTTTAAACGACTAGTTTAGTTGAAAAAATGTGAAAACTGTGTAGGTTAACAAGTGCCTTTGGTGGTCATTTAAGTATAGGAATATACAGATATACGATTTTACTATAATAGCTGTATGCCAAATTGCTTCACTCCAGCTCAAACGGTCTGACCGCTATTGTGTTTATACACAGACAGGCACACAGACAAATCGTCTGCCAAAAATAATCAAATTGGTTGAGGGGCCCTCAAAACGTAAATATTCGTCAAAACCTCGAGGTCGAATTTTGTTATAATCGCATATCATCCGAATGTAAAAAGGCGATAAAACCGATCCACACAACTACCGATCAATTGCCGTCGCATCCATCTTGTCTAAAATCTTGGAAAAACCCATCAAACAGCACTGCCTCTTTCCTTGAAACTAACAACTTAGTGCCATCAATATGGTTTTAGGCAGGTGATTTTCCCTCATATGTGACCTCTCGATATCGTTGATCGTATTCAAATAAGAACGATTAGGGTTATAAACGACCCGTCCTTATATTCTGCTATACAGTCCATTGAGCATTATTCTTATTACTATGGCCATTGCGCTGCTGAATTACATTCTTTGATACCATCTCGGGCCACATTTGCTAGTAATACCCGAACGGTTCAATCACATAATCGATATACAGTAGAAATATGTATTTGTCGTACCAAAGGGGTGCAATCCACATTCCTTTACACGTTTTCCAAATTTTGGAATGATTTCTCAAATTCCAATTTTCCCTCACTTATGATATGAAGAAATGTAAGGTATCCGTACATGTGCACCTATTGGAAATTCAATACCCGCTATCCTTCCTCCTGAGTATTCTTGAGTGATTTAGCATGGTAAGCCAAGCTTATCCTGTTCAGGACCACAATTATTAAAAAAAAAATGTAATTGTAGCACTTAGAATCTAATGTATAAAAAGTTAATAGAAACAAACTAAGAGCAACGTACTTCACGTGTAAGCAGATAAAATAGTAATTTCTCGCATACATGAATAAGAATTTTTTGCGTATGAATGAATACGTGTATACAACTAACTACTAATTATATTCTAAATTATTAATGTAAAAAAACATTCATTCGTTAACACTAATTTTATACAAAGTTAGAATTAAGGTAATCTAGAACAGTTTTATAATACAGACGAAATTTTGTTAATAATTATTTATGTGCTAAAATTACATGTTTTTTTAATTAACTGTTTCCTGGTTTATTACAATAAGTTTATTTTAACCCGATCGGTTAAAATTCCGCACACATACCATTAGTATTGTAACAAACCGCAAAATTGTGGTATTCTTTCGAAAGAATATTTTAAGAAATCAGATAAAAATTTTGGGATTTTTAAACGCAAAATATATATTTTAAGATTAAGAATCTATGGAATGTTGTAGGTGGGACGGTATTTATCATGCTTGGAACGTCTAAAATTGTAACCAACTTATGGTACAAGACAATGGAAGTAATTTTGTTTTGGTAGTTTATAATTTTGTTGGTGGGTCATAAATTTGTATATTATTTCAAGGTTCCTTTACCTCACATAAGTAAACTTAATTGTGAGAGTCACCTTAAGCACACATGTTTTTATTAATTAACAGTTTGTTTAATTACATGCAGTGTTTTTATTTACAATAGTACCTAACTAGATCTAAAACGATGCGATCGTGACTCAAAAATTAATTGAAGAAGAAAGGCACTACATCACGTTTACTTTTTTCTAAAACACTTGAAGGCTACCTCTAATTATAGATTAATTTTTTTTGTACCAGCGATAAAAGTAAAAGAAATAATTTTTATTACTTCTGTCTACCCTTTTATTTCCCTGAGATACGCCCTGTCATTAACATTCGAAGGTTTCTGAAATTCAATTATAGATAAGGTTACAAAAATAACAAACTACCAAATTTAATTACTTAATGAAACTGTCTACATTTGTAAGGTTAAGCCCGTTTCAAATTATTTACACAGCAATAAATCGTAATTCTCGTAAAATTGTTTAAAATGTTATGGCGTTGCTTGTAAGAATTTGGGAATACATCAACTGTATTACAGTACACGATTTAAACAATAACCCTTTATCCACACTTACGAAGCATATAAATTGCCCTATTATCCACTAGTGGAATAAAATAATTTTATTTCACTTGGTGAAATAATGAAAAATATAGACTTAAATTAATCAACTTTAATTTATTTATTATCATTAACATTTACATTTATATTAGCACTCTTGGAACAAATTTAGGATGTCTGCTCTTCTGAGGAACTACTTAAACTCGAAGAACCGTCAATTTTCCTTGCATTACCAAATTTGTTAGATAGTAGCCCTGAATATAGCCTTCTGTCACTGTTGCAGGCTAAGTACTCACTAGAGCATCCAGCCAGTAAAGGCAATTTGTGCCACCGCAAAGCTCTGTGGCGTGGGCGGGATTCTTAAAGATCGTAAAAGGCACTCGTAACAACTCCAAAAATCGTCAAAATCGGTAAAGTCAAAAAGGCGCCACCTGTTAAAATCATTTATAGCGGGAAAACGTCATGAACTGATATTATATTGAATTATTATAAGTTTTTGATGTTATATTGGTCTATCAGGAAACCAAAATGTTCACTCAAAAATCTACTACTTCTACAAAGTCTTCTCAAAAAATATTAACGCCAGGTTCACCTAAACTTCAATAAAGTCTTAAGCTTTAAATATAAAAACCGCAAAATACGAAATAAAACCTCTAACTCACTAAATATTTCGATAAACCTACGTCACAAATTATTAGCTTAACTAACAAAACAACTGATCGAACGTTAATCTAATTCTACAAATTAACACGAAAAATACGACAAAACTAAACAAACGCGATCAAAAAATCTATGAAATCCTAAAATTTATCAAATGTCGATATCGGGATGTAATGCTTAAATTCCAAAATAAGTAACCTAGCTGTCTTAACAAACAATTATATTCGCTTACCTGTTCGGAAAATCAGGCACTAGAATGTCTCTAATCTATAAGTCGATACCTATAACAATACTTCAAAGATATCTTGAAACTTTTCGACATACCCTCGTATGCACCAACAAAATACAATCAGCTGCTCAGTCAGTAGACTCATACTACGTTATCTAACTGCATTACGTCAAACCATAATGAATATCAGTCCTCAAAAATTTGCCTTGAATTAATTACTTAAAAAAACTTAAGTATCTTTCATCAAATGAAGTCAATTACTAGCAATTTTAAATATGAATCATAAGGTTTCTATTCGTTTAGCTCATTACTTTACGTCAAAATTGTAGCACAGAGAACGAATCACAATAGATTAATATGTATCAATAACACAGTTATATACAATAACAATGGTCGTATACTTTGATACAGTTACCTAAAAGAAACATTAAATTTCGCAATTCCAAAACAAGAAATCTAGAATAAAACCAATAAAATTTCACTCGGCGCTTGCAAGGCTCTTTAAGATCAATTACCATGTATTATACACAGATACCTTTAATTAAATACAACAGAAATAATACAAAATATCGGTAATATAAACACAACAAAAAAAATAAGGATATAAACAATAAATTGTGAGGATGAATACGCCTGTTTCCAAAATTGCCTGAAGGACCTATATACGATAGATTACACAAGCAATCGTTTGCACCCTCCCACATAAACACAAAAAAAAAAAAAACACTTTATTATTGTCACCAAAAGTAAAAAAATAAATGTTACCTTACATAATACCAACAACAAATAGATGTACTTCCTCATCTGAACTACGACAATAGGTCGGACAAGTCCATCAGGTACTGAATAATTCGACAGTTGGCTACTACGGTACACTTTCCATGTGAAATTTCACAAACAACAAATCTTATTCATATTTACTCGAACTTAATTTATGACAGTTGCTTCAACCAAAGCTACGTTAACTAATTCTTCATTAATTGATTCAACGTAAATACACAACCATTTACAAAGCGTTACCTGATTAATTTTACTCATTCAAACCTAAAATTCGGAAGATTTATTTAAACAGCGTCTTCTTAATAACGATATTTACAAAGTTTTTGACGAATATTATGGTAACACTTAAACTAAAAGCTTTCTTTATTTACAGCAATAATTGCTTGTTATGCGCTTAAATATTTACACGAAGTCGTCAACTAACACTAACTTATTTACCTCACTTGAACTATTTACTTTGATCCGCACACCAGGCGCGAAAGAACTCCCAAAGAGTTAGGGCCAGCATCATTCGACACTAAACCCAAGCTCCATGGACGAGAATATGTCGCTATTTAGGACACCGATACGATAAATTCTCCACGAGGCGGGAAGACACAAAATAATCCCCCAATTAAGGGTAACGAGACAAACTCCATGATAGCTTCACTTAATCTCCAGATAGGCGTAAATATTTCACTACCTCCACACACCAAACTTCGTGTATACAACAAGCGCACACGAGGCGAGAAGACACAAAATAATCCCCCAATTAAGGGTAACGAGACAAACTCCATGATAGCTTAACTTAATCTCCAGGTAGGCGTAAATATTTCACTACCTCCACACACCAAACTTCGTGTATGCTACAAGCGCACACGAGCCTTGGCCCTTACAGCATCATTCCAAGACTGAGAACATGCATTCAAAACTTCTTCAGTTGCGCCATATTTGATTTTAAAAACGACAACCAATCATACTGCGTCATATTTTCGCCTTCACCTGCAAGGGTTGCTTTTCCAAGTAAGCAACGCTTATCTACTCTACAGTACATATGCGCTTAAAGTTTAATGAGTTCATATTGTAATCCTAGCCGAATCTTGCCTTCTCCTATAATGATTTTTAATTGAAAGTGAATCGGTAAACTGTACTGCAATAAAATCTTGGCTCCGTTCCTCAAATGGAAGTTAACAGAAACATAATACGGAAAACTTGGAACCTTATTTCTCAATAACAAACCGCGTTTTTAATCTTAAACCTTACGAAAATTTATGTAATTTCAATCCTAATTAAATTAATACTAACAAAGAAATTCACTTTATATTAAATACGACAAATTCTAATCCGAAATACAATGTAAAGCAAACGATATATCAAATTAATTTTAACTTTATGAAGACACATAAAAACAACAAATTTCGTTAGCGTGAAAGCGAGAATTGAGTAAATAGAAAAAGAAACGAAAAGAAAAAAAATACGTGTATATATGTACAAGGCGTTCAAACACACATTAGTAAGGCAAGTAAATTTCTTGAAGTGCGCATCATACTGTGCCCACTACAAGCTTCCGAGTTTACCAAGATGCAACTTTGAAGGAACTTTTGCGATTGTATTAACTCCAACATGGCAAGAAGCAGAGCTAGCTCGGGTATCAGCAAATTGTACTCGAGTACCAAGTGCCGGGTCCGTGCAGTAAGTAAGAAAAGAGTGGAGAGTACCGAGTACTTTACTCATTACACATTCCGTCGAGTACAGTACTCCGAATATAAGTACCTATTGGATTTTATCTTTTAGACATGATAGCAGGTTATTTTATTAGTATCAGCTATTGTGTTGCATTATAATATTTAAGCATTTTTTTAACAATAATAATAATAGTAATCCTTATTTCATTTTCAGTTTATAATGAGCAAAGTTAAAAAAAACAGCAGTTTATCAAAAATTCTTTTATTAATAAAACTTAATAAAACATCCTAAATAATAAGCATAATCACTGGTTAACTCTGTTCGCCTTCATTATCACTAACTTTTAAAAGTTCTCATTGATTAGAGCATTTCGCCGTGGACTGCTGATAATTGTGGCGAATGAGTACAATCGCTCGGCAGGTGCAGAGGAAGGTAAGCAGGTATTGTAGCCCAAGAACATTTTTTTGATGCTCTCAATGCACTCTTTCTCGCATTCAGAAATTTGTACAGTTCCAGTTCTATTTTGGACGTTTTCAGTGCGTCGTTTTCGGCAGCAGATTGAGGCTGTATTGGTCCTCCTGCATCGTCCACTTCTTTGCAATTATCAAAGGTGGTTGCTTTCTCAGCAGCACCAATCACCATCTTCTTCAAAGCGCCCATAGGAATGTCTGTATTGCTGAGGACATTATTGTTGCACGTCCAAACCGCATTAGGCGTCGTGCAGGCTTACCGAAGTAAGCGGTTTACCAAGTCAGCTACTGTAGAAATGGGCGGGGTCGATATAAGGAGTAAAATGATTGGAAGGTAGTTTCAAACACCTTAAACTTACCACAAACCTTCAACTCACAATGCTCAATCCAGAAAAATTATCTCTAGGTGCCACCACAATCTAAAATTTTTCTAAAATAAATAGTCTTAGGCGGGATGTTAAATTAATTCTCTCTTACTGTGAAAGACAGGATTGTAGCCTATTCAGTAAAACCATTCACAATTCAAATTCAAGCACACTCCAACAAAAATTTATCCAAACGCTTAATAAACACGGGTCGTCGTAAACTTATTGATCACACCCTGTACCTATGAAAATTCCAAGTCATAAAATCTTAATTTGAATACTTTTTAGGTAGCCCTCGTATACATATAAATTTATATTTATAACTGTTCTAAAAGTCTAAACCAAATAAATATTACCCAATTTAGGAAAAAACATTAAAATAAGTCGGTTTAATAATTTTTATATCGACAAAACGTTCATTATTTGGTGAAAAAACGTCACGATCAATGCTTTCTTCACAGATAACATTTATATATTTTATGGATACTCTCTCTTTAAAAATAGTATTTAAACATTTATCATTAGGTTTGAATTTTAATACTTCAAATCTGTAATTTATACTTAATAAAAATATTCTGTTATTCGTGTTGTGTATTTTACTGTCACACAGTTCAATATAATTAAATTTTGTAATCGATCTGGCTCATAAAGCAATTTTTAATGATAAAGGGCCGGTAATATAAAAAATATCTTGCGTAGTTAAACATTTCCGTTTGTTTTTACAAACATTTAAAATTCGTTAATTTGCCTACGATTTTTGATAATGAACAAATCTATTTTACAAAACATCTTTAAACAATTCCCGAATTCCACAAAACAAATTCACAATGCGGTCTGGAATCGTAATGTGAATTATTCAGAGTTAACCTCAAAAACATAAATTACCTGATATTACAACGAATTTGTCTCATCCTGTACACAGCACTACCATAACACGTATTATAACGCATACTACTCAAGGTTACTGTATTAATCTCAGTCAACACAAATGTTTTCATGATTTACAAAACATTTTCTACTATTAGCTATTTAAAGATGTATTCATGACTGATTTATTAATTCGAAACGAAAACAACCCTTATGTGTACTATTAACGACATTCTTTATAACATGTTCGCATAAAATTAGAACTGTTACTACCCAGCTAAAGTTGTAAAGCGCTTTTAGAATCGAAAAACCATCTTACCAAAGACAACTGACGTTCTCGCTCTAAATTCAAAATCAAACATTGAATAAGCCTTTTATATTACTTCCGAGAATAGAATTAAGTTTTCTGCAAAACCCTGAAATTTCAACGTTAGTTAACCTTTAATTTATATGAATGTAATGTTCATGAAAGAAATCTTATTACTTTCTTTCGTTGGAATGAGAGTTACGGGTTATTGCGAAGTCGAAGCTTCTATTGTAGTAACATGATAGGGCTAAATAGTTCTTCCTACTTTGTTTTTAATGAAAGTTTCAAATAATAAATGAGAGTTAAGCAGATTCAATTAACTGAACTATTTTGCTTCGTTTCGTATTTTCAACAAAAGTTTAAAATACCATAAATTAAATCACTAAATAGTATAATCATTTTGCTTCTCTTATAGTAAATAAAAGTCTCGCCAAAACGGGAGACACTTGCGAAAAGGATTAATAACTAATACTTTTTGTAAGATTTTGTAAGTCATTGGATGTCTTTGCATTTAATTTATGTAGGTACATAAGGTAAAATAAAGGAATGTTTTATCATAAAGTAAACTAGCAATATAACGATTATTTCTACGTTTTCATGCATTCTTTGTTCATTTTAAATTTAATGATAAATTATGTTAATTTACAATTTCAAAAGTAAAAAGTGTTTTAAAATTACCATTATTTAATCAATTAAAGGTGATGCCACAATGAAAATCTAACATAACCTCATATTAGCAATTCGCGATTAAAAGGAATGAGATATTTTAAAGAAACGATGTTTTTGGATTGAATGTTATACTCTGTCACTCTTTCATTACAAATAAATATAGAAATAACTAAGGAAATACGCGTAGTTAACCCTTTATGCAGCACGCTTTTCAAAACGTTCTCTTTTAAATCTATTTAATAATTATCGAATTACCTACTATTAGCTCCATTTGATAGCGTGGAAAATTCTTCAAGGCAACGGTTAAAAAGCGTACAGCAGAAAATTAAGCTCACTGTTATGCAAAAAAATTTACCAATGTAATTAATAGTTTTCTATATACAGCTATGGACTAATATTAATTACTCATAAAAGGATACTTAATATGCAACACATAAAAAGAAATGTATGTTCAATTATTACACTAATTCCTTAGAAATTGAAAAATACAAAAGACCAGATTATATGAAACAATTTCCCAGCATTAATTACTTTAGTCGGTACTTTATGTAGCTATAACTATTTTTATTACTATTTATCTATAAAGAGCAAGGAAATACGTAAAAGTTAACACGCAAGATGCATACATTATAATTAATGATTTAATTTGTAATTTCCTTAAAGAATAAAACAGCTTTTTGAGTGTGTAAATACAGAAATTAAACGTTTTCGATAATTATAACAGTACTAATTTTGTAATAACAATACTTACTACTTATTCCGTTACAACATAGTGTTTTGTATACAGATAAAGAGTTTTAAATGAATACATAAAATTAATTGCGTTACATAACGACAATATTGTTATGAACTTATTAGAATAAGGAGTTGACATTCGTAAAAATTTATTTAAGAAGTATAATATTCATAATCGATCACGGAAAATTATTGTGTAATTTCACTCAATATATAACAATGACATTAATAACTATTGCTCGAAATAATGTGATGAGGTATAGGTAATAATAAAAATACAAGGAAGTATGTAATTTAACAATGTTTCACATTCCTTACTACAAAATTTTAGGTCTTCACGTTTGACCTTTCGCGTAATTAATATTATTTTTCTGCTTTTTGTAGATTTTTAAACAGTACGCAGCAAGTAATAACATAACTTCTATTGTGTAATAATTGGATAATCTTAAAAAAATTCTTTTATGGGTTTAATTACATCAGTATGTCTAATGATATTAAGCAGTTTTTTTTTGTTAGAATCTATATTAGAAAGTAGAAAGAGAAATTTTACAAAGCATAATAATTCATCATTGTAAAATTTTGACTATGTTGTATAGGTTATTGTATATACATTAATATTGTGTTACAGAATAACGTTATTTATGTTTATTGTATGAAACGCTTTCCTGTTAACAATCTTATATATTGTTTTATTTGTAGTGTAAATAATGATACATTTTTAATAATTCTATGATTCTTTAATTGTGATTAAGTGTGTATTAATTGCATTTTAATATATTGTTTTGTTTCAGGCCTATTATGGCTGTTTCTTTTGGAATATGCTCTGATGGTGACGTCACTTGAACCTGGTGTAAGTAGTACACTGATAAACATATTATCCTCGCCAGTAGTGTTTGCCGCTACGTCATTAATTTATCCAATTTGTTTATACTGTCTTCTCATATAAAAGTGAATTAAATAAGGATGGTGAACATTCGTAGTGCATTTGACGAAATCGACATACGGTATTGAATAAGCAAATGTAGTAGAAAGAGTGAACCTATAAACGCGAAATCAATTTGTTTTATATGCATATGAAATTAATTCTCATTTGATTAATACTACATAACCTCCATATGTTTGTTTATCCATTGGCTGTTTCTTCATTTCCTACATTTACTTCTTTTAATCATCATTTATTACACACTTTAAATCAGATCTAATTTTGACAAAATATATCACAATAAATAAGTACCTAATTGTATTTTGGAATTCTGGAGCTTTACATACTGCCATCTCGTGGTATATTGTTTAATTAGAATTTATTATACCGACAATTTCACTCCTATATAAAACACACATATCAAAATTATCGACGTTAATATAACAAGACCTCGATAAATAGTCGACTATATTTATTGCATCTAAATTTCGAGTGCATTTTAAAATCAATGAGACGTAATTTTGGCATTAATGATCTGATTAAAGCCCGAGAGCTTTGATCTTTGATTATTAATGCCCAAATTATGTCGAGACAAATTGTAAAATACACGAGAAATTTAGTAGCAATAAAAATAGTAGCTAATTTATCGAGGTCGTGTTATATTTAATAAGATTGTTTCCTGAGCTAAGAACATTTCTATGTGCTTAAGGAAAAAACACAGAGAAAGGATATTGTATAAAATAATAAGTAAATACTTATTTGTTAAACAACAACCAATACTAACAATCAATGTTACAGTATTCCTCTATTTGCAATTAAAAATACAGTTATAGTCCTGTCAAGAAAACAAAGTCCCTAAAGGTGGCGCTTTGATCTCGCATTGTTTGAAAGGTACATTCGGGTTAAAAAGTATCAAGGCGGCAAATTTAAATGTGAATATTCGTTAATTTTCTCACATTTGGAGTAATTACATGAAATTCAAAACTCAAGTTTCCTCAAGGAACAATTTTCTGAAGGTCACGCTTAGATTGAAATAATTGTAACGTAAATTTAAGAAAAATTACTTTTTGGGGAGACTTGTATTTCATGAACTAGGATTCTATTAAGTTCAAAATATTAAATAATTCGAACAGTTACGAACAGTAAGGTCAGTTAAATACTCAGTATTCGAATTACTATTAACGGAAATAATTATAAAACACTCAGCTCATTTAATTTTATGAAAAATATTGATAGATTTACAAATAAACATCGAAATTAAATTGTTTAAAAGTTATTAATTAGAGATGGAAAGCTAACAATAATTAAAAACAGGCAAATAACTATAAAATAGCTTAGCTCATAATTAATTTTATGAAAAACGTACAGAGATTTACAAATAGACATCGAAATTAAGTTATTTAAAAAAGTTATACTTAGAAATCGTATGCAAAATAGCAAAAATTAATAATCGGCAAATAAATGGCAAACCGCTTAGCTCATAATTCAAAACATTCAAGAGAATTTACAAATAAACATCGAAACTAAGTTATTTAAAAGTTATTAATCAGATATACTTAGAAATTTTATGAAAGCTAACAACAATTAGCAACAGGCAAGTTCATAATTAATTTTATGAAAAGGATTAAATTGAACCTCCTTCCTCTTCATCTTCGTCATCACTACTTGTTTCCTCGTCATTGGAAGAACCTGTGTTTAAGTTGAAAGACAAACTTTCCACTGCTTCATCCAGCAATGCATCACGTTCCCACATTTCTTGTGTTATATTGTCAACGTGAGCACAATTTTTTTGCCAGTTCGCTACGCTGATATCGGCAAAAGCGTTTCGAACTAAATTTTCAATTTCATTACCACGTTGACTAACATTGTTCATCGCAACCTTGTGTTTTGCTAAACTCCAAATTAATTCTATCGGATTAAGCTCACAATGGTACGGTGGCAAGCGAAGTACAGTGTGGCCGTGCTTCTTTAATAATTCGTCAACATAGAAAGTTTTGTTATAATTAAATTTCTCCACTAATTCCACCAATTCTGCTTTTCGCATTTCGCATGTTGTGAAAACCCCATAAATTTCCAGCCACTCACGAATAGTTGCTTTCCGGACAGATTGCGTTGGTGGTTTATTAATTTGAACGCTGTGGTCCATGGGTTCATGACGACAATACCATTCGGTGGTAGATTTGGAATTAGTTGTTTTTGTAACCAAGTCATGAAGTTCGTGTGGTTCATGTTGTGATGGCAGTCTGCTGACTTGCTATTTCACTTAAAGATCAACAATCCATTATTTACAGATCCATACGATCCACAAGCATGAACTATAATGTGCGTTTGACCTGCTCGATTAGTTTGATAACTTCTGATTGCCAGCATTTGCTGACTCCATAGGATGGATGAATGAAAGTTTCATCTAAATAAGTAACTGGTTTCTTGTTATCCCCTAAAGAATTGTTCCCCCGTAATTTCCGCAGGTAACGAGAGCGCCATGCAACAATGTCATTTCATTCCATTAAGAATTTTTTCTTATTATGACATTTCTTAAATATAAAGCCGATCTTATGGAGATAGTTGTGTTTCGCGACCACCTGTAACAGTTAAAAAAGTTGTTAAAAACATACTTTTTCGTTAAAATATAAAATGATCGATTAATTTTTACTGCAAGAGTAATTGTTTAAAGACAGAGTCAAAAAGAGCGCAATGCTCGCTATATAGACTAAAAATTTATCACAACTGTTGTGTTATGACCTTTAATAATGAATAATAGTTAGTCTAAAATTGATTGCACTCAATGGAAAATATTATTTAAATTTTATTTATTTTTCCTTAATTGTTGTATCAAATGTTGAAATTCGTCTACAAATTTTTGCGTAATATGGCTATCGGTGTGGCCATACGGTGTAGCACAGATAGTGAGGCATAACATAAGCAGCGTACATAGCTAGCGCTCGGTTTGGCCGAGCCTAAAATTGAGGGGCCACTGAGAGTGAAGCGAGACTAACTTGAGATAAACTAAACTAAGTGAAATAAAGCTACCCCGGTAATTAAACGCGAGATGTGCAGTTGATTTGTAAAAGTACAAGAAAGACGTAGGTTACATTCTTCTCGTTTGTTCATATCCACACCCTTTGTATTCATTTTAGTTCGTCAAACAATGACATACCTACGACTGAACTTACTCCAGCAAAGAATTCGCTCGAATCAAAACAGAGCTAAACCGAGCGAAGATAAATATTGTTTTTAAGCTTCGCTAGATGAATATTGCCTCGCTTAAGCGTCTTTTACATTTACGAGTAC
The DNA here is from genome assembly GCA_036346205.1 of Vesta saturnalis. Lineage (NCBI taxonomy): Eukaryota > Metazoa > Arthropoda > Insecta > Coleoptera > Lampyridae > Vesta > Vesta saturnalis. The sequence continues at coordinate 2,243,285 of JARFJB010000586.1, read as the reverse complement.
TCGGATTTACTAGGATCCGAGAATTCACTTTGTACCATATTTGAATATAAAAAACATATACTCGAATACACCTACTCGTATTCGAGTATGTGTTTTTGAAATGTAAATGACACTTTAGCGTTATTTGACGTGATCGCATACGTTTATAATAAAGCTAATTTTTACAAAATTTACCACCCAGTGGCTGGCTCACTTTTAATCTTCAATGATAATTTAATTTTCTCCGCTTTGTTCAATTTGAACATTAAAATAAGTTATTTTGTCTAAAACATACCAGAATAGCCAATTTTCTCTTCCATCTTACTGAGTAAAATGTTTAACGTGGGAACTTTGTTATCGACGGTGTAGGTTTCATGTGCTGTTCTCTTCAATATTCCCAAGTCGCCATTATCTAACACGTTTTTTTAGAACGGCCATTTTTTTCTTTTTTTCGATGGAGAATTCATAATGCCCTCGTCACTTGACTTAACTTCATTTCTAATAATAATTATCGTTTTTTATAGATTTAGTTGGGCAATTCAAAAATTACCTGATTTTTTTATAAAAGTAGCCGATTTCCCGTTGTTAATCTTTCCGTTGCCATGAATTCCAAGACATACTACATAGTAATAAGGTTCTAAATTTATTGAAACGCTTTTTTAATAAAATCAAGCCAAAGCATATTGTTTCGCATAACGCTGGATTCGTGATGAAAAATTCCGCCTAATACAGGGTGTCCTTTTTTTGCTGACCATGTAAAAAGATAAGGTTGATGTTGATTTCTTGGAAACGAAACGTTGTACAAAACATCTGTGCACGCAATTTTAAAGACCAAGAAAAGTGGCGATGAGAAAGTGCCGTTTATTTTTTTATATCTCTTCAAATGGCTTCACAAAAAAATAAACACAAAATCCCAAAATTTAAGTTTCTTTCGAATATCTGCGGAAGTAAGCTGAACTTATATATATATATATTATATATATATATATATATATATATATATATATTAATCGGATACTTGATATTATTTGTTACAGATCAGTCAGTTTGGGGACAAATGGACTCTTTGAGGACGGTCCTCAATGATCACGTCCTCAAAGTACCCTATGGGTGACAGTATTATTTTACATTTTTTGTTTGTCGTGATACCTTTTGTCATTTATCTAATGAATTACGCTTATTTAATTTATTGAAGTATGAATTAATGAATTAAACGATTAATTAATTAATTTTCCTTTTGTGTATTTATTATTTTTGTTTATATATATATATATATTTGTGTGTATGTGTGTGTGTGTGTGTGTGTGTGTGTGTTAATCTTACCATTCGCTATGATTATGCACCCATTTTGCGCCATTAAAGTTAAATTTTGCGCTCCTATAGAAAATCAGTTGTAAAGACTACATCAACACGGCTAACTTCACAGTCGTGAACTAGGCGCCAATTATGGGTTGTTTTGCTAAAATAAAATTTTGAGCCCCCATAGGAAATACGTTATTGCAAAAGTTACATTGAAGAAGGTTAACTTTGTAGCCTTCTTGCGAATAAATTAATCTTTTCTTGTACGGCAATTAGACAAATATTATGCCTTTTATTGAAAAATTATATCGATACAATCATGAACTTCTGAATAAATTATTTTTTCTTATGCAGAAATTAGGTACACACTATACGCTTTTTACGCCGTTAAGGTTAAATTTTGCGCTCATATAGGAAACAAGTTATTGTAAAGATTACTTCCATGTTGTTAACTTTGCACCATGAACTTCTGAATATATATTTGTTCTTATTCAGTAATTAAGCGCCCACTATACTCTGTTTGTGATGTTAAAATGACGAGTAAATTTAGCGCCCCTTTAAAAATTACATCGACTGCGCTAACACAGCCTTTACAAAGGTTACATCCACAGTCAGTAACTTATGAATAAATTAGTTTTTTCGTGCATTATAATTAAGCCCATATTATACTGCCTTAAAATTAAATTTTGTGCCCCATTGTAAAAATTACATCGATAAGACTACCGAGCCGTGAAGTTCTACGTGACTTACTTTATCGTTATGCTCTAACGGATTTATTTGCTTAATGTGCATTTTTCTTATTTTCATTGTACTATTATTAAAACTGCACTAATCCATTATAGATATATTCATATTTAATTATATTATATTTAACCCATTTTTCTACATTACAGCTATATTAATTCTTTTTGTAATAATAACTTAATTGAATTCTGTATTGTTCCTACTAGTCTTACCCTTAAGTTCCCCAACTCGTGTTTCTCGTTTAAATACGGTTATCGTCATAAATTACTTATTAAATGTTCTAATACACAACATCCTATTTAATTTTTAAGTCATCTGTCTACGTTTTAAACTCAAAAGATTGCTTATCCACTACAATACAGTAATTAGACACCAATTATTCCCATAATTAGCATCTAATTAATGCGGAAAGAAAGACTAATTTACTAGATAAGTCCAAGGTTATAAAGTTTACTCGGTCGATGTAATTTATACTATAACTTCTTTCCTGTAAGGGTGCAAAATTAGCTTTACCGGCGGAAAATGGAGCATAATAAGTGCCTAATTATCGCGCAAGAAAAGATCAGTATATTCACAAGACTATGAAGTTAGCCTTGTCGATGTAAAGAGGCGCATAATTGGCGCTTAATTACTGCGTAAGAAAATACTGATTTGTGCAAAAGTTCGGCTGTGAGGTCAATTTAACTTTACAAAATATAGCCTAATTGGCATCTAATTACTGCATAAAAAAAATGATTTATCCAAAAATTTGCGGCTCCTTGAAGTTCTTGTAAAACTTTTGCTATTGGGGCGTAAAATTTAATTTTAACAGCGCAAAATGGCGCATAATTAGAAACTAATTATACACATTAATTAAAAATGACTCGGCTATCTTCACATACCTGCACATTTGTCTGCCAATAACGTTGAGCAAAGAACAATCAACCACTCGTTGTCGTCTCCCTATAGGTTTTTTAATAAGTTTAATAAGTTTTGTAATAAATTTTTGACATTTTTATAACATACAATCCAATACACCTTGATCATAACATCAAAAATAAAATCAAAGATTGCGAGATAAATAATTAACATACAAAAGAATGTCATTTATTCCATTTTGTAAAACAAATACCAATCAATATGGAAAATACATACGAAATTTAACATTTAACAAAAAATAATTATGCAACCACAACGAAACATCCTGATATTAAGCAGGTTTTAAAATTAAAAAGAAATTGGAAATCAATAATTATGTTTTCATTTTAAGTATTGTAGATATTTCCCACATTAATTAAATACCAAATGTTTAATGTGAACAATTTAACATGTTAATAATTTCTACATTAGTCTAAAAGTACATACAAGGAAGCACTTCTTGAACAAAATAAATATCTTTATAAATTGCCGCTGATAATTTCATCATTAATAATTAATTAAAAAAAAGTATTGAATATCATCACGGTTGTTTTATAATGGTAATTTGTTATCAACTCATCCGTAAAAGACAGGTCAAAAAAATAATTAATATCTCATTCAGACAAATACTCTTTAACCTTTAACACTTCAAATAGCAATTTTAAAGTTGCAGTAGGATGTATCTTATGTTAAAGGTTGAATTTGTTTTTTATGTTCATTGGAGAGTTGGCATTTTATTTTTTTATGTTGTTATTATAATTTTTATTAATTACAAAGTGATTGTATTGTTAGATAATTGCTCAGATTTTAAGCTGAAACAAAAAAAAATACCGACTACCGTAATTAGTTAAATGAAAGTAGTCAATGACTGAAAACGAAAATCATTTCACTAACTGCATACGTTATAATCAAGAACGTTTCCTTTAACCGTAACGTTAGTGTTCAATTACCCTGTAAATTCATTCAAATCATGCTCTAAGTACTGTTTGATGCAAGATGAATTGGGCTCGAATTTACACTATTTATGTTAAAAATGTACTACTTTTTACATATAAATCACATTTCACACTTAAATTTACGTAATATAATTAATAAATTGTAACATACGGTGTTACGTATGCAGTTGTAACGTCATATTGAGAAAGGAAATGCAAATGTAATTTATACCACTAATGAGACCCGACCATAGTATTAATAAAAATTTAAATTAAATACGTGGTGTTCTTACATATGTAATGAATTGAAAGTGAATTGAATATATTTACTGTTTTTTTTTAATTGGCGGTGCAATTACTGTGCATTGTAACCACTATTACTTCCGATACCACAATACAATTGTTCATATTAAGGACTTTATATGCAAATGTGGTATAAAATCAATGTAGAGAAATTTCTAATTATATAGTATCCTTAATTTATTCTAAACATTATATAGAAACTATAGAGAAAATAAGAATTGAACTAGTTTTCATTTAAATAACAATCTGATTAACATTACTGTAGCGAACCAATTTGATTTTAAAGCACAAACATTTTCCAAATATTTCATGGATATCTCAATGAAACTTTTCATTTTTAATGTAATCCGGTATTGTACCTATATGAGGTTGCAATAAAAATGTAAGATGTTTTGCAAGATTATATGTAGGAGAACCAATTGCACTAACAATAGGCCTAAAAGAAAGATTAGGTTTATGGAGTTTACGTAGATCACATGGTTTTTGTGAAAGTGCTTCAGAGTTAATTAATTTCCAATGTAAATAACTCTATTAAATCGTAATCCTTTGATGATGCGAATGAAGTTAGATGTAAAACCGTTAACGTATTACGTAAGGAAAGCATCCAAAGAGCAACTTATCCTGTCGTTAGTGACGTGCCTTATTTAATCTTAAACCTAATGAAAATATAATAATATTACAATCAGATACAGGTAATGCAACTGTTATATTCAATATGTACTATAACATTAAAGTAGAACAAGTGTTCAAACCACAGACTTTTCATGAACTATGTTACGGTCGAAAATGAAACTAAAACGGCAGGCAACAGATAATTAGAGTTGGGCTAGCTCGGTGGGACAGAGGGCGTGGGCGTGTTGTTGAATTTAAAAATACTGAAGGCGGTTAGTCGTATTGTTGAAAATCGCAAATAAGGGTGCGTCGTAATTAGAATAAAGTCGAGTAAAAGGGCGCTAGACTGTTATTAAGACGAAATCGGTAAGAATACACCTGAGCACACGTAGATAAATCATCCTTCAACAGTCAAAAGATCTCACTTACTTTACGTTGGCTACCTTCAAGTGCGCGTCGGAGATACTTCAAAACTTTAGCTATAGAACAAACCTTAAAAATATCCACATGCTCAAATACTAAAACACCATGGGCGCAAATCAGCTGTTGGGTTTCAATGACATCTTTAACTTTATATTTCGTTACGTTAACACCAAGTTTGCGAACAAAATAATTCAAACACAATAATTAAATGTTACGTTTAAATCTTATTAACTCAAATTTAGATACTACTCATCTTCAAAGCTCTGTCATTAATCCAAACTAAAATAATTAGACATAAACTACATAAACATCATTTAATATTCTTCTAATCGGTTACGTTAAGCAACACAAAATATTTCATAAACTCAAAAAAAAGCTGTCTGATCCTGAATGCTTCAATTGCAGGAAATTACCAATGGTTACTTTTAAAATGAATCAATAAAAAAAATAATGAATTAAAAATTTAGTTCTCCATTAATCCTTTAGTTTGAATAATAAAATCACCACTTCCGTAAATTATTGCTTTCGCTGGTCTCGAGATCACTAATTAACACCATAAAATTCATTGAATTGTTCGGCTATTATATCTAAATATATTGATTCAAAATATCAAATATTAGAAAACGGAACATAAAATGGTCAACCTTGTAGGCTTACCAAGTGGCCTTTGATTTTAAACTACGGAAATAGAATTAGCTAACTATGAATCATTTCGGAACAATACGTAACCAATTGGTCACTAAAAATCAATTTTACCATACGAAATGTTCACATACATAGATTTGCAGTACATTCAGTTAAATAATAAAAAAACAAAATATCAAAGATAACGCAAATAAAAAGCAGTTCGTCAACCTTTTATTGAGATTAACATGAGCATCAATTACTTCAAAAATAACACCAAAAAAAAACGATTGCGTTTATTCGCTCGTCAACCAATAATTTCACCAAGTTTACAAACAAAGTTATGATAAAGCATTCACAATAACCTATAATATTGGGTTACCTTCTTTACCACCAGTAACAAAAGCAACGGGACTGGCTCCAGGATACCAGTAGAATGTCCTCGATCGGAAAACCAATACTGCAATTTCCCAGTCTTAGTTTCGATAGCGCTACGTTTATCTTAATTGGTGAGAACGTTATATAGTTTATGAGCACAAAACAAGTAGCTTTTACACACGAGATATTTACACATTTTACTGTTCAATTAAATCGGTAGCTCTATTTACAAGTCTATTTAATTATAAAATGGAAATAAAAAGGGTCTATTTACAAATTATTTACAGTGAGACTTTCGTCTGTTGCAGCTGATTTTCATTTACGGGGGAAACAAAACGTTGTGTCTTCACAATGGTTTCATTCGGTAATGTAAATCTGCATTAAGCGCGACCTCGAACCACCACTTAAATGCACTTAAATAAACACAAAACCTAGTAAAATGTTCATAAATTGACCCCACGGTCCATAACTTCAAAATAAATAACCAGGAGGTCTACACAAATATCCACCAAGCGGGTGCTTTTAGTTGCAAACAACTTCTCCAAAAGCTCGGTCCTCCTTCGAAAAAAGGCACGCCCCCAAGCTCACAGATCACATCTCTTACTCACGAAAGTCAGATCGAGAATCCCCGCACAATTAACCGCGCAAAAAAACATGATAAAACTGCTGACACTGCTACGTGCACGACTCAGGTGCAAATTGTCATCCACAGATTTATTTCTTAAACGATAATGATAGTTGAGCGGTAGTTGAGCACGCTTTAAATAGTTAAAGTTATAATAGTCAATTTGAAAATATGGAAATATTGTCAATACAAACTCGCTACTATGTTTGTTTACAACGTGACGCTATTGACATATAAAATATATAAATGTATTCATCCGAGCAAAGGTTTTATCTAAATAAGGATTAACGTCTTACCATGTAGAAAAGACATAACCATATATCCGAATTTTAAAGTTTAGCTTTTGGAAAGTCTAGGCTTTACCTTTATAAATAGACCTTAAACCAACCTATACCAATTATTAATTAAATTACCAAGGATAAAAAACGAAATTATATCCTGAAATTTCAAATTAAATTAAAATTTAAGATAATTTTAACGTACTGCATTATGTATCACTGTAAATGATATTAAATTCAATTTACACCCAAGGACTAATATAAAACTCGGAATAGTTTGATTTGAAAATAATTGATGTATAACTGATCCTGGTATAAACTAATGTTATTAAAACCAAATCAATAACATTATTGAAGACTAAAGTTTTAAATTAAATCTAAAACCATTTTCATCATATTAAAATGGATTTGACTAAAGCATGAAATATTCAATCAGTTAAGTGTCAAAATGTACACCGTAATGAGAATACAATTGTATTAATATCTTATTACACCTGCTAGGCATAAACATAAAAGAAAACTAGTGCTTAATGTTGGTACTGTTTTTTCCTTTTATAACTAATGTTACAAATAGAATTGAACAAATTCCAATTAATCATGGTGTTTCTAAGTTTACAGTTATTTCAAACCCATTTTCATCATCCGGAGTTTAGTTATCTTGTTTTTGGAAAGAACATGGAATTTTGTAGATTAGGTCAACTAGACAAATCTGCGGTAGTTTAGCACGCTTTAAATAGTTAAAGTCATAATAATCAATTTGAAAATATGGAAATATTGTCAATACAAACTCGCTACTATGTTTGTTTACAACGTGACGCTATTGACATATATAAGCATCCAAGCAGCTTCAATAGGCAAGAAGAAGGTTTTTATCTAAATAGGTTTTGACGTCTTATAATGTAGAAAAGGCAAAATGATATATCCGAATTTTAATTTTAGCTTTTGGTATGTCTAGGTTTTTTGCTTTTTTTCCTTAGACCTTGAAGTAAATGCTATACCAATTATAGGTTAAGTTACCACAGCAGTATAAGAATTTAACATATATAGTTAAAATTCAAATTAGAATTGAAATTAAAGATAATTTTAACGTACTGCATTATGTATTACTGTAAAATGACAATTACAATTCAATTCTACACCAAAAAGGTACTATTTTTAAAACTCGGAATATTTTGATTTGAAAATAATGAAGTAATAACTGATGCTGGTATAAAGTAAGTATTCTTATTAAAAACCAAACACAATAACATTATTCTAAGACTAAAGTTTTAAATTAAACAAAGAATCACAAGGAGAGAATTAAAATGGATTTGACTAAAGACATGAAATATTCAATCAGTTACAGTAAGTGTTCAAAATGTCCACCGTTTTCGCGAATACACAATTGTATCCTTTTTTCTAAAGAATGCGTTAATCTTCTAAACGGTTGAGGATCAGCTATGAAATCGGTAAGTGATGTTCAACTCGGTCTTGCAACTCTTGATGTGAATTTATCTTTGTAGCATAAACTGTTTCCTTACGATACGACCGAACTGTGTAGTCTAAAAGATTGAAATCGCATGACCGTGGAGACCAATGAATCGGAGCTTCTGCACCTCTACCAATCCATGGATTCGGATAATGGTTACTCAACCAATTATTACACCTTCTATCAAAGTGCGGGGGAGCTCCATTATGCATAAAAAACAGAAATCTTCGCTGGTTCAGCGTTAAATCTTCTAATATCTCGAATAAATGAGTTTCTGACAAATCAAGGTACACACTACCATTTAAATGTCCAGGTAGAATGTGATAACCAATTAATTTGTTACCTACAGTTGCTGCCCAAACATTAACTTTAAACAAGTGTTGGTAATGTGATACCCTTTTAACATGTGGATTCTCATCATACCAGTATGGTGCATTATGAGAGTTAAACATTCCTTGTCGCGTAAAGGTGGCCTCGTCAGTAGAAAGGATACATTTTAAAAAATTGGGTCATTTCTTGTAACGTTTCACTGTGTCTGACGAGAGCTCTTGGACTTGTCTGTAGTGATGAAGATGTAGCTGCTGCTCCTTAAATATCCTCCAAGTACTTGCAGAAGACGTATTTGTATGTCGTGCCATATTCCTTACGCTAATTGTTGGAACTTGGCCAACTAAATCTTAAATGAAATTGTCTTTCTGAATGGATCTTGTTGTTTTAGGCCTACTAGAATTCATTTTTTTTTTCAGTTTCTCGACAACGTCGTTTCACGGCTCTAAACATTTTTTTATTTGGTAGGCTTCTTCTGGGAAACTTTTCTGCATAACGCGTAACCGCTGCATTAGCGTTTCCTAAACACTCACCTAAGGTGTATTCAACATCTCAATACATTTTGATTATTAATTAACGTATTAATCAACAATACTAAATTTTAGTGACATTACCGTATTAACTATCAATAAATGTCAATTTTCCATGGTTAACTGATGACATTTTGAACACTCACTCTAACTGATTGAATATTTCATGTTTTTAGTCAAATTTATTTTAATTTTCTTATTGTGGTTCTTTGTTTAATTAATAACTTTAGCTTTAGAATAATGTTATTATTTTTGGTTTTTAATAAGAATACTTACTTTATACCAGCATCGGTTGTTAGTTTATTACTTCATCATATTCAAATCAAAATAGTTTTACCAATAGTACCTTTTTTGGTGTAAAATTGAATGATGTTTAAGTTCATTTAAAATTTGGACTAGAAAATCTAACCTCAAAAAAGTTATGATTAAAACTACTCGTTACGAACCGTGTAACCAGCACCCTCTATGAGAGCCAGATATAAAAACAAATTGATGGGATGTGTCAGCTTGCAAAACATATTCATACAAAATTTGATTACAATGTTTTCAGTAGCTTCGACATTATCGTAAAAAAATGTGCCTAAAAAAATTTTTTTTAAACCCTGCATCTTGAACACGGATGCCGTTTCAAAAATTTTTCAATAAGCAAACCCTACTTATTTTTCATTGATCTACCTATCCAAGCAACAGGGCCACCTTTTTTTAAAACACCCTGTATACAGGGTATTTCTAAATTATGGTGCCAAATTGACATGGAAATTCTATATAAATATGTGCCTAAAATGCTTAATTAGAAAGATACGGGGTGTTTTATGATAGTTTGGAAAAACATACCTAATATTTTCTTCCAAAGGGCTTTTGGGATTTCATTGAAAGTTGGTATACAAGGTATGTTGCTATGGTAACCAAATAACAGGAGTGACCTAGAGATTTTTTCAATTGTGTGTGGACAAAATGGATATTTTATTATTTTTTCTTAAAGTTTGTTTAATAATACACGAACAGGATACTTAAAATTGATAATATGCACCGTTCTCGATAAAAACGAATTAATATAAGATACTGCAACTTCTATCATTTCGTATATCAACTTTGCCATGTTTTTTAATCATTTTCTACTTTCAACCGTTAGATAATTAAAATTATTAGATGCAATGTCAATTAAACAACATTATTTAATCAGTTGTTGTTTTACCTGACGGCCATACCTTGTGTTCCAACTTTAAATAAAAACGCAAAAGCCATTTGGAAGAAAATAATAAAAGTGTGTTTTTCCAAACTATCATAAAACACCCCATATCTTTTTAATTAAGCATAGTTTTATAAAATTTCCGGTCTAAAATGAAGTAATCTACCTCCCATGTCAGTTTGGCACCATGATTTAGGAACATCCTGTGATATATATATATATATATATATATATATATATATATATATATATATATATATATATATATATCCGATATAATCACATCTGATCACAAATACATTATTATTGTATAATGACGTGAGCAAAGGTTATAAAAGGGATGGCTGGAAGAAGCTATGGGTCTTTGGTTTTTGGTCATTGTAGTCAAATGGTGACCGAGTAATGCGAATTTTAAGAATTTTATTGCTAACGTGAATCTTTTACAAAATTACACACTACAGTTGAAAACCCGTAAACTACAGAACCTGTAAGGGATTTCTAAAATAAGATTGTGTACAGTTTTTTTAAGTTATGTAGAGGAAACTTCTTAATGTTAATAAATACATTTCATTTAAATTTAGACTCTTTAACATTACTTCGTGTAATTCCGTATTTAACAGCACTAATATTATAAACATAATATAATTCCACAATTCCTTTTATACAAAAGAAATTGTGTAATTATATTGTATTTAAAACATTAGTGTTATTATATTTCATTTATTTTAAAGACTTATTAGGTAGTTCAGTTATAATGAAAGATATACTAGTGGCTGCAGGCGTTTAGTTGCAAACAAATGAAGACAATTTAAGATGTAAATAAGGTCAACCTGTCAGTAACAAGTACCATAATTAAATGTAAACTTGTGTATATCTTGAATATTAAAAATTAATCATTAGTCTAGACTGTTGGTGGTGTTTTATTACTAAAACGTGATCACGAAATTAACTTTTAACAATACAATAGTCAAGGTATCGAAAGAGTAAAGTATACATGATAGCGGTAAAATTCACGCCTGTAGGATAGCTTTGTTTTTAAGTAATCAGTGCGGTACGATTTGGATGACAACTACCGCATATAGACCGATTGATGGGCAACAACGGCAACTATGGCGAAAGTTTTCACATTTGAATTACAGTGACTTGTGTAAATATTTACATAAAAAGGAGTACAGCCACTAATTATTATTTCAAGATAACATCGAAGATTAGAGTATGGTGTAGCTTTAACGATTTGTCTGACATTCTTTGTTAATGGCTGAATGTTTAGCTCGATTGATTTTGATTTTACATTCGTGTAAGTTGTAACCGGTTTTAAACTTTCACTCGTATTGTTAGTGTTTATTTTACGTATTATATAAATATAGGGAGCTCACAATTTTTACTTTAAGTTTAATACATTACATTACATTGAATGTGATTGGCCTGCACTATTTTCATAAAGTTTTGACTGATAGGAATCAAATTAACATTATTAATAGTTATTCGTTTGAGAGATAATATACAATATAAAGTTTTCTTATCAGTTACCGAAGGTTAATATTTTAAAGGCAGGTTCACGTATTACTTTATCACGCCCATTAATCGCATAGTACTTATATATTATATAACATTGAGCATCTATGGCGAACATACAAGGGCGTTACCTAGCGCTCACGGGAATACATCTCACTAGTTTGTTTGTTGACGTGAATGTTACAGGGCGGGATTACTATTTCTACGTTTCCAAATTTATTTAAGCATTCTAGTATATATAAGTACATAATACCTTGCACTGAGTATTATACCGATAAACTTAGGAATGGTAGCAACTGTTTGGCATTTTATTGTATTTGACCTAAGTATTATCACAAACGCTTGATGCTCTTATTTTGGTTGAACGATCCACGCCCGACACTGAACGCCAACCATCACACTGTTAAGTATATTACCATAGTTTAGTGAAAATTTATAACGTACCCTTAATAACTTACGAATTAGTTACTTGAACAATAAAGTCCAACAATTTATTTATAACGAGCGCTAGTATGCATTTATAAGTTGTGTAACTGACTCGTCTAACTCGCGTATTGTGATATTATTTCTTAGGATGATAAGGATTTGAAATAGTTTTATTACACATGTATAGAGTTCAATTTATAACATCTCACCAAAACTATTATTTATTTATAATAATCGTCGAAACTACTTCTATCGGTCATATATACATTTCTCTTATAAGTGAAAAACATAATTAATCGATATATTTAAGGCCTATATGTCGGTATTTTTATATCTTTGAATTGCACATTTGTTTTAGAACTATTTAATAAAAACTAAAAACTGCGCCTAATAAACCCTCCTCTCCGCTGCTGAATTTCTCCCTAATTCCAATCAGCTCTAGGAAAAATGAAAACACACCCAAATACGAAATTTTGAGTACGTACTTGTCGTTTTGGAGTTATCGTAGATACTAACATACATCCACACACACGCGCACACGCACACGCATATACATACACCGTCAAATTGAAAGGAACAGACATAAAATCTAATTATTTTCTCTACAGTATACATATTGTTAATATTTCTCAGATAATCTCCTAATACGAAGTTAGGTGGAGTAGTTAGACTTTGTTTTACAAGGGTTGTATCATGTGAAACCTGTTGAAGAAGAAAAAGAACTCGAAGATGTCAGACTGAAAATAGTATATTAAAGTATAAGTGGATAAAAAGGTCTTTAAAACACGCGCGAAATAGAGTAATTGTTTTAAAGACCAGTTATCCACGAATACTTTACGCTATTTTTTTTATTGGTGTACCTTGAAATCATAAATACTAGTATTATTACTACAAAAAATGGAAATAAGAACTAATAATGTAAAATACGTAAATAAAAATTAATATATCTAACAATACTAACTGTACTTTCTATTTTCATTCATTAAATTAAAAGTGTTAAATAATGTTTAAATAAAGGTTTTGAATTTGTTAGTAATATTTTATTTGACGTTACAAGGTACTCCTGTCTGATCAATAATCAAAAAATTGTCTCTTAGATTTCACGTTTCTTGAGTTGTTGAAGTTGCCATGGTAACTTTAAAAATCGCGCGTTTTTGAAAGTTCGATTTAAACACGCTAAGGCGTGTTTTAAATAGGTAAAATAGGGCACCAAGAAAAAAAAAGATTTTTATTGTACATTTGGTTAATCATTTAATGTGTTTTTTCTTTTGATTCAATAGCGTGTGTTGCCCCCATGAGCCCTTACTACTGCAGTCATTCGTCTTCTCAAACTTGTGATGAGGTCATCGATCAGTTCTTGGGCAATCTGTCCCATTTCTCAGTCAATGCTACGCCTACTTCTCTGTTTTGAACAGCAGGAATTCTTGATCTAAGTCTTTTGTCTAGTATGTCCCACACATGTCAATCGGTTAAAGAAAAAGAATCCGAACCCACGATATGTTCTTTGCTAGAGAACTGCGTTACTAACTAGGCTACCGAGGGAGCGAATCTCACTCGATTCAAACTTAATTTGTATGCATTTTTTATATTAGTACTGTATGTATTTTTAAATTTCAATTTGCACACAATTTGTATATTCAATGAACTTTGTTCAAAAAATAATTTCTTCTATAGTCTTCCATGAGGGTTGCTTTCGCAAATAAATTTAAAATCAGTTATGTACATGTCATGTGTGAAACCTGGTGAATTGGGGGCTCATAAATATATCAAGTACATAAGTACCAACAGTTGACTGTAATCATTAATAATAAAGTTAGTGTACATCAGTACTAATATAAAAAAATGCATACAAATTAGGTTTGAATCGAGTGAGATTCGCTCCCTCGGTAGCGTAGTTGGTAACGCAGTTCTCTAGCAAAGAACATATCGTGGGTTCGAATCCCACTAGAGGAATTCTTTACCTGTATGTATTTTTAAATTTTAAGTTACATACAATTTGTATATTCAATGACAAACACTTTCACTTTCTCTCTACATTCCTACGTATTGGCTTTAAATTTTCATAATACTCTTAAATTTGCATAAATATGCCCATGTACTATAATTAAACTCAAAACGGTAAAAAACCAATCATTAATTAAATTTAGAAAAACCTAAAAGTGTATCAAAAAACATATAAACGTTACTTAATATCTTTTCCAATAAGTGCAATATAATTATAAAAAAGTGTTCCTATTTACTTCGTACACTTGAAGTATACCTTCGTTATTACTCAATGAAAAATAAAAACGAGATTAAACAACATTCACTTAACTTCAAAACTGTAATAAGAATGTTTAATCTGATTTTTAATTTGACAATGTAAATTAATAGTCGTTATATGGGAAACAAGTTTTACTTTAATTTATTCAAAGTATGGTAAATAATCATGATATTCGCTGACGTAATGCTTAGAGCTCATTTTAAAACATTAAATAATTCAAGATACCCTTTGTTATATGCATGAATTATTGTCAACTGAAAACAAAGTTTGCCATAACAACTCGGTTTAATAATTTCTCGAGTTGTCCAACATTCAAATATGCATAAATTGATTCTTTAAATTTCAATCCTTCATTCACAATTGCTCTCGTAACCAAGAACAATAAATAATGCGGCTCTAAATATTTACTATTTAAATTTAAAATACTCATTTTTTGAAAGATGGTATTACTACTGACGAAGATAACTGTAAGTGTTATCAAAACGGTTAAATATAAAAATACACCATAAAAACCCAAAAAGATGATTATTTTAAATATGTGTAATAATGGTAAAAGTTTACATTTTAATACGATTTACATTAATAACTCCGAAATAAAGTATGTTCCATAGGTATTTGTTATTATAATATCAAAACTATTTAAACACTTAATACATATATTTAATAAACAGAGCAAACAACAAATAATTAATTATAATCTAAACTAAACGGATGACGTTATGCATAAAATGCAATACATTAGCGCATGAATATCAATTCTCTGTATTGTAATGTAGACATGTTTGCTTAAACAAAACGAGTTTGATATTTCGCCACAGCAGGCAATAGTTAAATTTAAAATATTACGCTCTTATGTTTTAATCTAATGTCCATGCCCCTATATCCAGTGGCCCCTTTTTGTTTTTTGGTCACTAATAACATCTTCAAATTCTTCATGCCTCAGCAGCAGCTGATAGTCTAGATAAAACGTTTAGTCGGCCACCAAAGCCCCTTGGCAGCTAATGTAGCTGTTAGATTGCATTAGTAACCCTTCATACTGTAGTTTGCTGAAGATTATGATTTAAACTTATGTCCGCTATAATTGAGCCTTCTAAACACTTAAATTTGCTTTATTTACACGTAAATCTACTTTAGAGTCGGCATCGCTTTCGTTCAAAAAAGACACTACCTTATTAAAAATTAAAATGTTTAAAATAAATTTATTAAAATATATTCATCACCAATTAACTGTAAGGAACTACACATAATATTTAATTAATATCCACCACGGGTTAATGTAACTAAAAAAATTACCACCCAAAATTTATGACTATTTGCAATTGAGGCCAGAATGACGACTGGATTGTAATTTTTTAAGATTGACACTTGTAATTTGACACTCGTCTAAACATCAAGTCTCCTTCCCATACCTCTGATTTCTTCTTTTATACCCTATATCACGTCACTCTTAGCAATGACAATTTACCCTCTTTTTTTAATCTGACCAATGGCAACTCATTCTAGATATTACGTCCAGTGACCCATTGTGACGTAGCTGTTCTATCCATCATCCCTTAAACTGCTCGAAGTCAAGCATTATTAATGCTACATACTACATTTCTATATATCGCTTACTAAAGGTAATCTTAAACGACACGCTGATTGAAAATAGTTTGCTGAGTTTAAATCACAAAATGGCATGCCACATGTACGAGTTGCTCTTTGCCGTCTATGATTGAATAGACAAACAGAACTTATTGTTCAAGAAGTAAAGAGAAGTCTCTAAAATGGTGAAGAAAGATTCGGAGCTCAAATTTGCTAGACTTATTCAAGCTCAACATACAACACCACCGACAATAACAAAGCCAATCCTGCAGAAATTCTCATGAAGAGACGCCTGAGTACACATTTTCACCAGAATCTGCAAAATACGGAAACCAAAAAAACTAGTGACCTACACCTCTAAGTACTATCCGTTTGATTATTTATTGCGGAATATCGATCTTGCCATCTCCAGAGCTGTACAAGTGCCCAAATGTCACTCTTATGGCTACAAAAAAAAATGAGTACCGGTTTTTACTCACTTCTATCAGATGTTAGGCCAAAATCTTTCACCTCACTTATGATAACTTTTAGTACCTATTTATGTAAGAAACCTGTACCTACAAAGAAGTAATACATTCAGCAATCGTATGGTGAATTGATAAGAAGTCTCATTGTCTACAGGTGTGCGGATCTTTTTAATGAGGTTCGCTTTCCGATGCCGCTGTGAATGTCAACACCGTAGATGGCAAAAAATATGTATGTATGTATTGCTGAATTGCGAGAGAAAATTACCTCACGTTTGAGGTATTTGAGGCATGGGAAAAATGCTGGTTTATCAGTTATATTAATTACCGGTAGACAGAGAACTTACTATTAAGGTTCTACGATATTACACCTGATATGTATATGCGCAATACGTGTGATATGCGCAAAAGTTTCAGTATCCCAGGAATACTAAATCGTAATAGAGCTATTGTGAAGGTCACAGACGTACTTGATGATCAATGCTTAATAATTCTTTTTCTCTCATTTATCCACACTCCTCTTGTCAATTCTCTGTCAGTGCGAAAACACAGAAAATGTGTTTTATTGCTTTAATCAACTTTTACTTTGTTGAGACTTTGCAGTTTCTACCTCCGCATGTTCATCATTGGTTGCATTTGTGGTAGAAGGCAACGTTGGCGGCTTAGAATAATTTATACAAGCACAGTGGAATATTGAATGGTAATACCAACTAACGCTCTGTACAAGATCACATATTGACCAATTCTGCGTTGACTGACATGGTTTTGAATAAGGAGACAGACAAACTAAAGATATGCTTAGTGAATGTGAAATGCCTCTTACCTTTTTGCCAGGGATAGGACTTCCAAATTGTGAGTACCAAAACTCAAAACAGCATTGTATAAACTAAGAAATAATTGACCAATGTCTGGATCTGATATTATCGAATGACTACTCTCATGAAGCGATTCATGCTAACAGAGCGCACGCCAGAGCGCACAAGTCCAACACGAACTATCTGGAATACCTAAGGTGAAGAAAATTAAGAAGGGTAGTGGTATCGTTAGAGACACAGACACAAACTGGGATTTGCAGGAGTAAAGCAAATTATTGTTAACACATTTTGAGAACGAAACGGTTACTTTATATCTAGAAATAGTTCAGTCAGAGTGAATAACAAAAGAGCGGAACTGCATAAAATCGCCTTTGATTACTGGAGAGCGGATGCTAACAGAAAAAAGGTCATCATTCTACTAGACATTCACTCCATTCTCAAAGAATCAGTTTAGAAGCCATGCCTTTCATAATAGCGAATAGTGGATTTTTTATTGACAAGATTGTCCAGAACAGTAATAATTCTGTTAGAGCGATTATTTCAGGGTATATTAGTAATCTATGCAACCATTTTGGTTTTTGACAAGTACCTAAAATATACAACTCTCAATAGTACAAAATGCTGCTTTCTCCTGCAGCGATGTACTGTGTAACGAGTCAGCATTTATAATGATACCCAAAAACAAATTATTAAGCAATGAGCACTATAGACATGGTTTAATTGACCTGCTTTGCAAGAACTAAATAATCGAAAGCGTTCGAACGCTGAAGGTGCCATGGTGAAGATCAATCATACTAAAGGACATCCTTTCAGAACCTAAAGATGATTGGACCTACTTGGTCGTACTCAATAGCTAGCAGCTATGAAAATGGAAAGTGTGAGTCTACGCCGTACAATTTTATACAGTATCATTTACTGTTAGTAAAACGGATCATTTCTGGGGGTTAAAACTGTTTTACTAGATGTAATACTTTTCTCTTTTTTATGGCACGGGAAAACTTGTTCAGTACCGTTCAAAGTAACTCCTAATGGAGCTGTACGACTTTCCTGCAACCTGATGTTAGTCACGAGCGCATATCCAGAGCTGGGGGACGTTTATCGAGAATCGTTATAAAAAGATTGGATCTCCCTCCTTTGCCAATCAAGGACATCAGACACCAGACATCACCAGATGAAGGAGTAAATAGAAGAGAAATACCCAAAAGTGCATAAATCATACTGGAAAGGTTATCCTGGCAAGTGCAGTCATTGCCCTCCAATCGTTAACACTGTGAATTTTAGCGTGTTTAGATCTTTACTTTGTTCTGCGGGTTTACACGTTTTCAGAGTGCATGTGTGTGCGCGTGTGTGTGTGTGTGTCCGTTCCTTCATGTGCTCGTGTGTGCGCACGTAGTCACATAATTTTGAGGCAAAGTGTTAAAACTAATTTTGATTATTGTTGCATTTTTTAAAGAACAAAATGTGGAGACGTCTTTAGTCGTTATTTGATAATACTTTCTTAACAGATTAATTAGATAAGCGATGTTCTGAAAACGTTGATTAGAATTTATTAATCAGTTAAACCGTTATATGTCGAATCACTTTTATTATTAAATTATCGTTTTCTATTACTGCCTTAGTGGCGTCTTTCGTTGTTAAATATTGTTTATGTAAAGTTTACCTTGTTAAATAGTTATCGATATAATTTATAAAGGTTTTAAGTTGTAGTTGAGAATTTGTTGACTATTAGGTGTATCGATATGGTTTGTTAAAGGTAAACAGTACAGGCAAGAAAACCAGCGGAACGATTAGATTTTTTTCTATAATTAATTAGTGGATGTAGGAGGATTCCATACTCACCGCTGCCGTTCTGTAAAGGGTAACTGACGCCGAATTGGTGTGAGAAAAATGCGCGTTGTGACCTATTTGTGACAATATTTGCCGTTTTAAGTAACCAAAACAATCCATTGAAGTCCCTTAAAATTACGCTTACTGTTGGGAGAAAATATTGTTTCAAATCTAGTTTAGGCATTACAGGAACAAGTAGAGCTGTACAATGTAGGTTGATCTGTACATGTGTATTTTTGCCAATTCCATTACAGGCAATATGAATAATGGTGGAGTCGTGCTTAAGATTTTGGTAAATGTTGTGTTATTAGGGTAACTTTTAACAGTGTAAACAATTAAAAATGAGATTGTGAGAGTAATGATTGGAAAAGTATTGTGTTTACTGGAAATTCAATGTAAATGGACATTTAAAGGAAAGTCATTGAACTCTTTTTTGATACATTCTCGATTGTTCAGGGCAAATGTGTAATTTTAAGTTTTCCGTAGGTATTTGGTTTAAGGGAAAATTTCGATATTTAATTAACGTCTAGCTTCGGGTAGTAATTTGCTTTACTTATTCTTGTGATTAATGAACTTGGCTTTTTGTGAATAATTAGTAATTAAAGTTGTACTGCAAATTAACTTATATAAGCTACCGTAAGTTTGGGGATGTTAGTCTGCGCCTTGGTGTGCAATTTGCTGACATACGTCCTTCGATGAACACGGGTACATTTCCTCATTGTTGTAATGCAATTAAAATAATGATCACAAGTGTTCCGTTCTTATTATTATTTATTTTTTATGCATTTTTTTATTTTTATTTTGATTATATTTTTAATATTGGGGTTTATTATAAAATTTGATGTGAGTATTTCTGTGTTTTCCGGTTGGAAGATAGCAATGAATTTCAAATTATGATAAGTAAGATTTACGTGGCGTTTACTTATTTATGTAAAGTAGTAGCTTTTGTTTATATTGCCCAATAATGTCAGAGTATTGTGATATTTCCTTGAATATTATCAATTAGGACAACTAGTGAGTTTCGTTATTTTAAAAATTACGGTTTAAGTTAACGTGAACTGGTGTTATCAATTCATGGTAAATGGTTAGTAAGATGTATGTAATTAAAATCGCTTAACGCAGATTTATAGAGAAAGTTTAACGCTTTCCATACTTATAAGCAAGCAAATTTAAATCGTATTCATGACGTGGCACGTCATACATTTCAAAGCAGGTGGCTCCAGATTGACGTGTGGTTTTTTATTTTAAAGTTTTTGTTGAGTCACAATGTGTGTGTGTGTGTGTGCATGTGTGTGTGGGTGTGTGTTGTTATGTGTGTGTGTGTGGGTGTGTGTGTATATGTGTGTGTATGTGTGTGTGTATGTGTGTGTGTGTGTGTGTGTGTGTGTGTGTAAGTATGTGTGTGTGCGTGTGCGTGTCCGTGCACAGATCAGTGTTTTTATACCCGCACCTTTTCAAAATAACATCGTCTGCAAGTCGTCCTTTTGAAAATCTCCATGCGATGGCGCTTTCTTCTCCTAGGGTAGGGTGCTGGTTGAAGGTATCCCATTTAACTGGATTATTTGTAACACTATTTTGAAGTGCCTGCTGAGCTTGATATATTTTGCTAATAAAAGCGTTTGGCACTACCTTTTTATGTTTATTTATGTCGCTAATGGCACCTTTTCCTGTCCGAATGTTATAGTGTATGTTGTTGGTTTGTAATTTGGTCCTTAGTATCTCGTTTGGTTCAGTATGTGTCTGTAACCTGTTTGTATATTAACTGTTTGCTATTTTGAAGTGTGTTTCTTTTATATATATATATATATATATATATATATATATATATATATATATATATTGTGTGTGTGTGTGTTTGTGCGTGTGTGTGCGTGTGCGTGTGCGTGTGCGTGTGTGTGTGCGTGTGCGTGTGCGTGTGAGTGTGAGTGTGTGTGTGCGTGTGCATGTGCGCATGCGTGTGCGTGTGCGTGTGCGTGTGTGTGCGTGCGTGCGTGCGTGCGTGCGTGCTTACGTGCGTGCGTGCGTGCGTGCGTGCGTGCGTGCGTGTGTGTGTGGTGTGCATGTGTATGTGTGTGTGTGTGTGTGTGTGTGTGTGTGTGTGTGTGTGTGTGTGTGTGTGTGTGTGTGTGTGTGTGTGTGTGTGTGTGTGTGTGTGTTTAAAAGTTCGTCCGTGCGTAAATTTGTATGTGAGTGCATCCGTTTATATGTGAGTCCGTGGGCGCGTCAGTGCGACTGTGTGTGTGTGTGTGTGTGTGTGTGTGTGTGTGTGTGTGTGTGTGTGTGTGTGTGTGTCAGTTGTGCGTATGTGAGTAAACAATATAAATACATTGTATTTTAGTGAAGCGTTATATTTCTTGTAACTACTGAAATTTCTCAACACTACCAAATTTTGGCTAAAATAGGTTAACAAGTAGAGGTGTCTATGGACGACACTAAAGACGACACTTTTTTTATTACAATCATATTGTATTATATTTTTAATAACATGCCACGGTAATACAACTAGCTCAGAATCCGAACGGTAAGCGAGAGGGGAGTTCACTAAAGAGAATTCGCTTATGCTAACATTCAAAATATTTTTCTTTTAAATAAATTGAAACTGTTCGCTAATTAATCATTGTAATGAATCGTTGGGCGTCTTTAAAAATAGTACAATATAATATGACAAATAACCCTGTTAGTAAATAAAAAAAGCAAATACTTATATTATTAACCTTAACAGAAAATTCTACGTGCGATTCAAATACATGTCCCGAAAGATATATACACTGTGGGTCAAATTCAGTCAATTTCAACTTTAATAACTTTTTTGGTTGCTAATGGATTTTAATCATTTTTGGATATGATATTAGTCAAATTTTCTTGTTATAACTTTAAAATAAACGTATCAATTTTCGCCAGCACCGGACTTACGGCGATTTTATTAAATCGATGCGTTTAAGCTCGTTGCAAAAACGAATTGCGCTATTTGCAGACTAACTAGTATTTTATTAAGAGAGATATTTATGGGAAAACAAGGTCTGAAAATATCAATATAAAAAAATCGACATTTTTCAAGTTCTGGTTTTACAATGTTGATATTTTCAGGCCTTGTTTTCCCATAAATGCCCTTCTTAAAAAATACTAGTCGGTTTGTAAATAGTGCAATGCGTTTTAGCAACTTAAACGCATTGATTTAATAAAATCGTCGTAAGTCCGGTCCTGACCAAAATTGGTGAGTTTTATTTTAAAGTGATGACAATAACATTTTGACTAATCAGAAATCATTAAAATCCATTCACAAACAAAACAGTTATTAAAGTTGAAATTATGTTCGAACTAATTTGGCCCACAGTGTGTAGGTTACTGCAACTATAATTACTAGCAAGCTCTAGCACTAACAGAGTTTTACACAAATACTGTTAAAACCTTTGCAGTGAGCCAATTAGTTAGATTTGGTTGTTAGTAATTATACAAATACTATATACAGACACAAATAATAGATTTTAACGTGCACAGAGAAACTACCAAAGAAGGCATTCGTTTAGGTACACACAACTGAAATTAGAAATGTTCATTGTTTGACTGCGAGATTATCTAAAATGTAAATAAAGCGATTTGCATGTTTAACCGTAACCAAATCTAAAATGTGTTGAATCTAAGAATTAAAAAAATGCATCGGTAATTTACTCCAGTTCATTTCACGTAAATAGAAATAAACATTTTGCAGTTTGGGATAGATAAAGCGCTATACGAATTTTTACTGCAAAGAAATTTAGTTACACAATTGTTATATAAAGTAATCCATTCAACATCCTTAATGCCATACGAAACCAAAAATTATTGGAACGCTTTGGAATGTATAAGATGTTTCCTTCGATGAAGGTTCTTAACAATTCTACTAGCAGTACAATGAGAACAAATTTTTAGAAGCAACGATATGTTCTTTTAAAATTAATATATATATATATATATATATATATATATATATATATATATATATATATATATATATATATATATATATATCCCGTCGAAAAACTAAGATATCACACTAAGGTCTATGATCTTTTAATTAACCATAATTAACAATTGAAAGCATTGAAATTGATCTCAAAATTTGACACTTAATCATGAAAATATACAATATGTTACTGAAACTTTATATTAAAGAGAAAATATTAATTTGAAGTATGTTTTACCACTGGTGTCGCTAATATTGTTGATGTCCAATTCCACCAATTTTCTTCCAGAAAAACTCATTTTTTAAACAAACCCTCAAGTGACTTGTTTTCACTTTGACTTTCGAGTCCCAAATAATGAAAACCAAACAATGAAAAAT
Organism: Vesta saturnalis; assembly: GCA_036346205.1. Classification (NCBI taxonomy): domain Eukaryota; kingdom Metazoa; phylum Arthropoda; class Insecta; order Coleoptera; family Lampyridae; genus Vesta; species Vesta saturnalis. The sequence goes on along the minus strand of JARFJB010000586.1, from coordinate 2,219,459 downwards.
TATGTTACACTACAATTGACATTTTAAAATATCACCTACACGATATAAGACAAGCAGTAAATTGAAATGGAATGGTATTTCCTTTTGCTAAGCTAATCACCCACCTCCTCCTCTTGCAGCATATTTTCATCCATTGGAATACTGGATATATGCCTCCTTAAAACTTTGCCAGTCTTCTCGAGCTTTTTGGACCCACTGTGGGCTAGCTATTTTCGTAACATTACGAATCACCCACAGGACTGTTAAGCAAAAGTATCTTCGAGAACAAATATTTTATAACAGCAATTTTAGTTATCTACAATTTTCATCATAGCATGTAAATTAAAATATTTGATCAAGTTTTGGAGTTATTGCATTCCAGAGTGTTTCAATTAAAATATCTTCAATTAATCCAATTAAAGCACTTTAGTTAACACACTATAATAAAATCATACCTAATTAGAATATTGTATTAAAGCAGACTAAAGAATCATTTTATTGGAAGGGTACACTCGAATGGGCCCTGATAAATGTTAAACTGACTTTAAAATGGACGTTAAAAGTAAAACGGTTTTATAGGATACAATAGAGGATTTTCCTAAATTTAACGTTAAATGTCTACCAATACTATTTATGAGAGTAAAAATAACTCTAGGTAACGGTAAATGAAAACATTTAAGAAACGAAATAATATCTTATGACATGCCTCTGTTAATAATTGGAAAATAATGTACGATTCTTGATGAATAGAAGCAATGCAATCATCTAATAATTACACCGTTTTAAATATTTGAGGATGAAGATGTATCACACAACACCTGCAAAAATTAGGAAATTCCAGTCACAGCCCGTTTCTAGCAAGCATCGTATATAAAAATGAATGAATCTTCTGTCCGGTAATAGTACTAACATTAATTGAAGGCTGCGGGCAAACCGTAACAATCAGATATTACACAAAGTTCATAATGCTTTTATTTTTATAAAAAAATTTAGTTCTTCATTCTTTCGCATCAAGCTGGAGGTGAGGGTGACAACTACAGCACTGCAATCAATTGTCCTGCGGGAATCGAACCCGATAATAGTTGTTTTTTGGTACGCTAAGAAGCAACCACTATATCAAGCTATTCTTTTTAAGCCGTTGGGCAAAAGCATAACACGTATTATTTGTTTTTATTGATAACAGCGTTTTATTGATATTTAATTAGTTAATAATGTAGTAAGAACTCGAGGAGTCTTACATACTCAAATGCCTGTCTAAAATAACTCGGTATGAAATATTTGCATATTTAGTAATAAATGTAAATCTTTGCTAATGATATTAAAAGCACTTAAGCATACTTTTGATTTCATCAGTTTGACATATATTTACTATAATCTACATAAAAAAATATTTTCTATTTATTTATTATCTTGCACGTTTTAACTATTTACGAAGCTCATTAATTGAAGTTTATCGTACTGAATCACAAGCAAAAACAATTTCTTCCTTGCACTTCTTTACTTCGAGAATACCAAGTCAAATACGACCTTGGTATTTACAAATACATACAATTTAATTCCTTACATAAACTTCAGTTACTTAATGAAATTTATGCGGAAAAATTGTGGCACTTTATAAATTTAATATATACATGACATCATGCAACGTGTATAATTAAAATTTTGAATTTTAATTTTTAATTAAACAATTACAAAAATATTTATGAACTTAGACAAACCTGAAATAGCCAAAATGATGATTGTGTTCGCTGGAATTACTTTATCAAATATTTTGGTTGTACTAATTTTAAAACTGTTACAGTTAATTTCACCTAAACGTTGACCTCTAATTAATTTCACATAATTTCAAAATTTTATTAGCCGCATTGGTGAGATTTAATTAAGACTTCCTAACTATATGACATGCAGAAATAAAGACAAAATTTCCTATTAATGTTACAAACTTTAATTACAAAACTTTTGACATTAAGGCAATATTCTAAATAATTTTATATCAATTAAATTATTTTAATGTTATTTATAGTATTGAGCATTTCGTAAAATTATATGTAGTAATAATTTAAAATTTCTTAACTTAGTAGTTACAGTATTACAGATAAGACAAGTATACTTTCACATTCTTGAAATTCTGTAATTTACCATTCCATGCAAATTGTGCATAATTTCTTGGTTAATTTACAGTTATCAAAATAGCGTTAAAAAAATTTGAAAGTTGTTTTATTTTGCAAAAATAATCATAGTTACGACCCATTTATTCGATCAAACTTTTACAATACATATGATTTTCCCATTTTCGTTTGTTTGTACTAAAGACTGGGCCACTTTAGTTCCCAATATTAGGCTTCTAGCTTTTAATTTCAGAGAGAGAGGGATGATGAAAGTTCTAATTACGTGTAATTAACTAATTACATCAACAATAATAAAATACAGATTTTAAATGCAGTGACTCATTTCTGTAATAACAGAAGATTAATTTAAATACAGATTTAAAGTAGGAAGTTATGTAGCCAAGTACATTTATTGTTTCCTTAATCAGTAAAGACAAATTTGGTGTAGGAAGAAAAAAAGAATTTTAAAAAAATGACTACATCTTCCTATATGGGTACGTTAACAATTTATGAATGAATTTCCACTTTAATTTATTCTTAGTTCTAAATGAGTCAGAAGTGGGCAGTTTGATGTTATTAAATCTTTTTATTTACACATTTTCTTAATCTTCACAAATTTGACGTATAATAATTAAGTAAATTTTTAAATACCTAATTGGTGCGTTTGTAATTTTTAGATTAGGTCAATGCCTTCATAATACATTTCGGGAATGCCTTTTGATAGTTTTTTTAAACTTTATAATCTATATGGCTTCATTCATCATTTCTGTTAAAACACGGTTCATAAATTATTAATTATTAGTTATTTGCTATAATATAATAATATATATATATATATATATATATATATACATATATATATATACATATATATATATATATATATATATATATATATATGTATATATAAATATAAATATATAATAATATGTAAAGACGTTACAGTGTTAAACAAGTTTAATACCGGAAGCGACCATCGCATGGTTAGGGCTAGAATAGAACTAAACACAAAAGTAGAACGACGGAAAATGTTATCTAATAAAAGTTTCCCCACAATAGATGTGCTAAATCACAACATAGAAATATATCAAAAAGAACTAAAAATGAAATTGGAGCCAATGAGAACTCTAAATGTCAAAGACGTGAATGAAATAACAAATAACATAGTAAAACCTATAAAAACGACTACGAAAAAGATTTGTTATAAGGTAAAAAACACAAAGCACTCCAGACTAAAACCAGAAACAGTAAAACTAATAGAAAAGAGAAGAATAACAGACAAAGATGACCCAGAATATAAAACCATCAACAAGACAGTAAAGAATAAAATAAGAGCAGATTTACGAGCTCATAAGACGAAATTGATTCTGGACACAATAGAAAACAATAAAAATATGAGAGTTCTTAAATCTAATATTAACAAAGGGAAACCGAAAATAACGAAGATAAAAGACCAACAGGGGAACGAAGTAAGAGAAAAACCCCGAAATAGCCAATGAAATACAATTATTCTACGAAAAACTCTACAAATCATCAACAAAAAAGCCAGATACTACCTCCAGAACCATTATAAATGTTGGTTCAGAAGATCTGTTAGAAGTAACAATACAAGAAATGTTAAAAATAGTTGGAGAAACCCTCGAAAATGCCATACAACTACTGCTAAATGAATGCCTAATACAAGGAAAAATACCAGATGCATGGAAAGATGCAGAGGTATTCTTAATACACAAAAAAGGAGATACCTCCAACATAGAAAATTATCGACCGATTAGCCTACTGTCACACTTATACAAACTTATGACTAGGATCATAACAAACCGTCTTACTTAAAATTAGATTCATATCAACCGGAGGAACAGGCAGGCTTCCGCAAAGGTTTCACCACGGTTGATCACTTACAAACAGTTAAAACATTAATAGGAAAGACTACAGAGTATAATATCCCATTACACCTGGCATTCGTAGATTATCACAAGGCCTTCGATAGTTTAGAAACCTGTGCATTCCTGGCAGCAATGGAAGATGCAAGGATAGACTCGAGATATATCACACTCATTAAAAATATTTACGAGCAATCTACGTTCCATATTAAAATAGATGACATGACAACGTAAAAAATTCAACTTGAGAAAGGCGTTCGACAGGGAGATGCCATCTCGCCGAAGCTATTTACACTAGCGTTGGAAAATGTATTCAAACAACTAAACTGGAGCAACAAAGGTCTAAATATCGATGGCGTTTATCTGAACCACTTGAGATTCGCCGACGACGTAGTATTAGTTAGTACCAGCATAGAAGAACTGAGTAATATGCTGAAAGAGCTGAACGAAGAATCGAAAAAAGTAGGTATCAGGATGAACCTTACTAAAACTAAACTGATGAGTAACGATCAAAATGTACTATTAATCGATAATATTCCCCTAGAGACAGTGGATCAATACGTATACCTTGGTCATACCATAAAACTCGGAAAACAAAATCAAACGCAGAATCCACTTAACATTGGTAGCTTTTGGAAAATTGAGCTTTATACTAAGAGATAGAGACATCCCCATGAATTTGAAACGCAAAGTATACGACAGCTGCATACTACCAATAACAACCTATGGAACGCAGACGATGGCTCTGACAAAAAGAACCACAGAACAATTACGTGTCACACAGAGGGAAATGGAACGAGCTATGTTGGGTATCACTCTGAAAGATAGAATTCGAAATGAGACTATTGGCAACAGAACAAATAGGCCACATAGCAAGACAAAGTACAGAAAGATGTACACATAGAATAGTAAACTGGAGGCCCCGTGAAACAAAAAGAAACATAGGAAGACCCCCGAAAAGATGGATCGACGACGGGAGAAATTGGATTAAAATCGCCCGAGATGAGAACTCTTGGAAACAATTGGAGGAGGCCTATGTCCAGCAGTGGATAAATCAAGGCTGAAAGAAAGAAAAAAAATTATTTGCTTACAGCAAATAATTAATTATTCATTATTTGCTTACAGCAAATGTAATTATTTTTAAAGAAGTAAAAAGCTACAAAGTAATCTAATTGGTTAATTAAAGTAATTGTTTACAAACGAGTTTTACTGGTATCGCCTTTGTGATGTAAAACGGCATTTACGAGATAGAGATAGTGTCTAGCTCGTCTCTGCCGCTATGTATATAGTTTCGCAAGCCTATAAATAAAATGTTGGATGCAAAAATAAACTGAAGTAAGTTATACTTAAAAATAAAGAAGATGGGAGGCGTGTGTACCCCATGCCAACCGGGGAGCTACCATGATCTCGTTAATATTGAGTTTCTTATTTTCGAAGCTCGGTAAGGGCAGCGGCCTTTCTTTTCCTTTTCCTTAATCTACTCTCATCCTACTATTCCTCTCGCCCTCACTGTGTTCCTGTAGGGTTGAAAGTGCAAAAATATAAAAAAGAGGGCTGTGGTAATAAATGCTGGACGCAATATTCTGCCCCGTTCGGATGTCTTTCTGATCCATTATTGTAACATCCGCGGTATCAGGTTTAATCATAACGCTGTTGATCAACATCTTGAACGAATTAAACTTGACATTTTGTTTCTGCATGAAACACAAGCCTGCTCTGAAAGCTCCAATGTGACCTTTTCTCCAACTTTCGATACAAAGGAAGAGTGTGTGCCTATCTCAAGGACAACATCGCTTGCGAAATAATTTCTACTTTGGAGAACAAGAAATTCGACGTGATCTGATTTGGTCCTAAATTTGTAAAGTTCTACTTTTGCATTTATTGGTCTCCTAATGACAATAACTTTCACGACTACTTCGATTACCTTAGTTTAAATGTTAACTACCTTCTGTCTCATTTTGCGATATCTCAATTTTCGGGGATTTCAGTGTTCATAACTCTAATTGGCTCCAATGTTCATCTGCTACTAATCCTGTTGGTTATGGTACAGAACATTTGTTATTTCAAATGATTTCTGAACCCACAAGAATCACTGACTCTACTCCACATCTTTTAGATCTCTTTCTTACATCAAACCCACTTGTTTATAAAACTTCAGCTCTTTCCCCACTGACCACTGCATAATACAAATAACCTCCTCTGTCCCTAATTCCTCTGTTATTGGCAACACTGATAGAACTTTGTGGTGTTTTAAGTCAGCCAAATGGAGTGTTTTACGGGATTTCCTTGCAACCTTTTCATGGCGTGGAAATCTAATAAAACAGTCGAGGGTCAAGCAGAATACCTTGTTGATAGAAGTACCTGCTAAAGTGTTATCACTAAAGCTAAACAGTTTTTCGAACAACAAAAATGCAATAAACTACTGGATAATCGTAAATTTTGGTCTTTACCTAAAGCCAACAGTAAAAACTTTGGTACATCTCTATTTCTCCCCATTATAACTTTGACGCATCTGATTTAGTAGACAAAACTGATCTTTTTGTGAATTTATTTGCATTACACTCGTGTCTTATTGATTCTGGAAAAGATACCGAGCTGGTAGCGTAGTGTGACACGACCTGCTTAGCATTCGTGAGGTAATGGGTTCTATTCCCGTTACCGTCTACCTTGTATCAAGTTTTTTCAGGGGGTTTTCCTCATACACATGTAGCGGCATGGTCACTGCGTATATGCACACCATGTGCGGCTACTTAGGCTAGGGGTATTTTCCTCAGAACCCTAACACCGTTCCTTCCGATCCTATCCTGACCACACCCATCCTTAATCCCACCATGCATATATACGTAATGTATGTATGTGTACTGTGAATCCAGGATTGTGGCTGAAGGAGCTCGGAAAACTGGAGATTGAAATACGTGGCCTTTTCCTTTTTTTCTGGAAAAGATGTGGCCTAGCCACCCCTTTCTCATATACTATGAAACTAATTCATTTTCAGTACAAGTTCCTAGAATCGATCATCGGTATGCTTGATATCAATAAGGCGACTGACTCAGACGGTATCCCAGCTATCGTCTGAAACAAATGCTCCCCAAACTAGTATCAGTCCTATCTAGGCTCTATTCAATCTCTATGTCTTCTGTGGAATTTGCCTCATCGTGAAAGTTAGCAAATATACAACCTATTCCCAAAAAAGCCATAAGACCAATTCCCATCAGTTCCATTTTGTTTAAGATCATGGAAAAAGCCATCAATCAGAAATTGCTCTCTTTCCTTGAAATGAAGAAACTCTTTTGTGACCACTAATATGGTTTTAGGCAGAATCGTTCAACAGGTTATCTTCTTTCATATGTAACCCAAGCTTGTACCAATCCGGTGAAACAGTTGCAGTCTCTTTAGATATCTCAAAAGCATTTGAACAAGTTTGACATAAGTGTTTACTTACAAAACTCGCCTCGTTTGGGTTAAATGATATGCTCTTCAATTGGGTTTCTAGTTTCCTTGCCATAGACGAATACGTAGTTGAAGGATTCTTTTCAAAAAAGGTTGGCGTTAACGCGAGCGTGACGTAGGGATCAGTTACAGCGCCTACACCTTTTTCGCTATACATAAATGATCTTATTTCTTCAACGAGTAACATGGTCCATTGATTTGCTGACGACAGCACTCTTCGTTGTAGTTATACTCATATCGGTAATCCACCTTCTATCTCAAATCAAGATCGTAAATCTGAAATGACAATTTCAATCAACAAAGACATACAACGAATTTTTGAATGGGGAAGTAATATTCTAGTTAAATTTATCGGTAATAAACTCATTTTTCCCTTTTGTCGCCAAAAAAGATCGATAATTTCCTGTTGTAAGCATAAATAGCTCAGATCTTAAGTTTTTCAGACTAATTACTATTTGGAAACGACTGTATGACTAACTCTATCATGCCTTCACCATTTTCTGTCAGCTGCTAAAGCTGCTGCTCGTAAAATATGTTTCTTGCACAGATCCCAGCAGTACTTTACCTCCCGATAACTCTTTCTGCTGTATAAGGTCCAAAATTGATTTCATCTAGAATATAATTCTCACGTCTGGATTGTGCTCCCCAGTACGCTCTCTATATTGTATTTGAAAAAGAGCAATTAGGCTTATAAATGATGCATACTTAACTTCTGACATACTGTCCCTTGAGCATAGAAGAATCGTTTCAGTTCTTTCTTTGTATTATAGATATTACAATGGCTATTGCACAGTTGAATTACATTATTTGACAACATTTCGGGCCACCTTGCTAGGAATACTTCGTTCACTAAATCACTTTATCAATATGCAGTACAAATCTCAACTAACCGTACGAAACGGGCGCAATCCATATTTTCCTACACGGCTACTAAATTCCTGCTTATGGTATGAAAAAGTTCAAGGTAGCCGTTCATAGGCATCTCTTGGCAATTCAATATCCCGCTATTCATCCCACTAAGTGTTCCTGAGTGCTTTAGCACGGTAAGCCAAACTTACCTTAGAAACACGTGGTTCCTTGCAGAATCATTGAACCATAATGTTGCAAACATTAAAATCTGAAACACCGCGATCATCCACATGCTCGAGTCAGTGAATTGGAAGGATTCCTTGCACGGGTCAGTTGAGATCAGTAATATTGACAACCACTTTATTGAAGAAATATCCCGATAATCCACATAATCAAAAGTAATACTTGCTGTTGTGGAAGGACTCTGCGAAAACGAACATAACAATTGGGTGGGTATGTAGAGAGAGTTTCCTTTGACGAAGCTGTAGTATATGAAAAATAAAAATAAAACAAAAGTTTTCGATATTTGACCAAAAACTGTGCTTAATAAGCTCCCCCTAACCGCTCGTGATGCTCAAATACAAATCCAACATTTCAAGTACGTACGTATTATGGATGTCGTGATAAGAACATATTTTTACATCACACACACAACACACACACACACACACAAGCACCGCACGATCACGCAAACGCACGCACGCAAGCACCCCAACCGCAGCAGCAAATACAATCAACTTACGCGCACGCCCATTCGTCACGGAAGACACACGGACACACGGACACACACACACACACACACACACACATGGACGCTCGAATACACACCACACACACACACACACACACACACACAAACCCACAAACACACAAATCACTATCCACACCACACAACAACCACACCACAACACACACACACACACACACACACACACACACACACACACATACACACACACGCGCGCGCGCGTGTACTCACACATACTTAAACATTCCACCTGATCTCAGCGAAACTTTGTCATACGTCGTAGAATGAGGTTATAAGTCCATTTATCGAGTGAAAAAAAGTCGATAGCGTAACCTTCTATATCTACATATGTATGTGCTGGTTGGAAGGTATAAATACAAAGGATTATTTACTCCTTTTCTCAAATTCTAACACGCTCAATAAGTTACCTTTCAGATATCGA
>JARFJB010000586.1:2130000-2205000 GCA_036346205.1 Vesta saturnalis | reverse complement strand
GGTATGTGTGAATCCTTGCGATATTGCAGACTCACATTCCATTAATATAAGTAATTTGATAGTATCTCATTATATTTAGAATTTACATCAGTTCTACATACATAAAGACAAAAATTTACATCGATTGGGGCTTGAACCTTGATAGCGCAGTTGGTTAGCGCGGTACTCTAGCAAAGTACAGATCGTAGGTTCAAATCCTACTCGAGGTAAACTTTTTATTTATGTATTTAATAAAATTAATAATAATTTTTAATTAACGTTAGTGTTTGTTTCAGTTTTTGGATTTCGATAATTTGCCCGATACAAATTTTTCATGTGTTGGAAAAGTGATTGGTGGTTACTATGCAGATTTGGAAACAAATTGTCAGATGTTCCATGTTTGTACTATAGGTCAATTAGATGAACCAATGGATATTCGATTTCTGTGTCTTAATGGCACGGTTTTTGATCAGGTATAAATTATTTTTTATTAATCGAGCTATCGACATTTTGCATAACTTTCACTCTCCCACACTAAATTAAACTTGATAGCTGTGACTTGATGCAAAACGTAATTTATTTTTTAGCAAATTTTAAAAATTTGGCTTAATTAACATTCCATGTTTTGACTGAATTGAAATAATTATATAAAACTGCTTATCTTAATTAACTTATGAATTGCTACTATATTATTGCACTCTTTACTATCAATAAATGCGTTCACCTTTTTAAGTGTACTAATGTATTCAAATTAATGTTATACGGTAGCTTGCAATTCTACAATAGTTATTTTTATTTATATAACCAAACTGTTAAATTTTATTGCAGGAAACGCGTGTATGCGAACGAATTGATGAAGTCGATTGCTCAAAATCCGAACAGTTTTATAGCCTCAATCTAGAATTATATGGCAATACGCAACCACCTATTTTAGAAGGTAATTTAGTTTAATATGGTTACTAGTTTTTAACTTCTTGAATTTATGTACAGAGTCACCGGAAAATGAATATTCATCGGATTCGAAGAAAATGACTACTTCAACTGCACCGCCAACATCAACGTCTACTTTTGCTCCTTACTTTCCTCCAAGTCCTCCTACTACAAATCACGATATATCAAAAGTAATTACCTCGCACCACTTTCCAGTTAACTCACCTGATATTAGATTCAACCCGGAAGAAATAAATATTAGCCTGAAAGCAGGTGCACCACCTGATATTTCTAGATCGCAGGTACCAATATCTTACCAACAGCAAAGCTTCAGCGAGAAGAATACAAGAGTAACTGTTACAACTCACACAACTATTTACAGAAGTGAAAAACACCGCCACCGACCTCCTATACTATCAACCACAAATCCACCAATCCAATCGCTGACTGAGAAACCTGAAACTACCGTTACACCAAAATCTGTAGTCAGTTATGGTTTAACTCACAATCAAGGATCTCCTATAGCCAATCCCACTGAAATTAATTACGGTTTTTCATTCCCACAAACTGACGACAGCCTTGAATACCACACCGTGCAGCCACACCCTTACCAATACCAACTAAGCTTAAACAACTTTCGACCTTCTGCTCAAGGCCGTCCTTATCATTCTTCTTACCGAAATGGAAATAAGAGGCAACAAAAAAGTAATTATCCGGCAACTACCTACAAGAACAATCCTACGTTTACTCCATCAACGAGAGCTTCTCGCTATTCACCGCAAACTGAAAAACCTAATTTACAGCTACCTCTACCATTATTACCTACGCTATCTTCTTTATCATTTAGCTCGCCTTCACCGTTTACTTTGGATCACCACATAGAAACAAAACGTTATACAAAAGACCACCAATCACCACCACGAATTATTATTAGTGCAAGTGCTAGTGTTAGTGACAATAACGGACGTAGATTAAATTATTCATTAGGCCAAATTGGTGCAAGTCACTTTTTAGGTTCGTCACCTGCCTCATACGATGATTATAAGGAAGAAGATGTAATGTTGGATCCTTTTTATCTCGATGTTCCTAAACTTAAAAAATCTCGAAGCAAACGAAGTGTTTCAGATAATGATGATATTATACGAAATGATGAAGAAGCAGAAGATTTATTACGATACATATTTCATTGGTATAGAAACAGAGAACAACCCAGGCAAATATCTATACCAGTTACTGCAGAAGATATAACTGATATTAATCACCAACTTGCACCTGTTCTTAACGCAGATGAATCATCCAGTGCTGAACAGAAATACGAAACATTATTCAGAAAAATTTTAACAGAGAATTGTACTGATCACTATAATGATTCTAGAACCGAAAATCCTATCGTTACCACTACTGTTACAGTGAATAATACTGTTACAAGTTTAAATCGTAAAAAGCATACTGTAGAGAACGGTCCACTAAATCAAAAAGTCACGGAAAAACCTATTACAAGTGATGCCCATATACATAGCCATCGTGAGATACATGTACAGTTAACTGAAGACAATTATACTAAAGAATATCAAGATAGTGATTATTTAAATAATTATTCAGTTGATGCACAAACAAAAGAGAATAATAAACTGTCAATTCACAGTTTGCAAGATGGAGAAATTGATGAACCCTATGATTATCTCGACGAAAACTCGACCGTTCTAGAAAATTTGTTTTACGACGATTTACTTTCACAAAATAACAGTTTTAAAGAATACGACCAGGAAAATCTCACCACAACTATTGCAACAAATTTGACAACTCTACCAACCACTGAAAGTATTAAAGAGGTAACGACAATGTCCACTGAAAACTACGATTATAATGTTGCTGATTATGATTATTCAAATCACACCTTAAAGACACCAATTAACAACATTACTGAACACCAATTGAAAACTGTAAGCGAGTCAGCAGTGAACGCATCAGATTATTTTGATCTATATGATACTGATAACATTTACGAAGACTTCGGTTTGGATTCAACAACGGTAACAGTTACCACAGACTCTATTCCAACAACTCTTGACGATGTCAATGTCAATAATACCGAATCTGCAACCTTGGAGATGTTGGTGTTAGAAACCCAGTCCAATAGTCAAGAAAAGTGGGATAAAGCCTCTACTGCTCAAGCGAATTCAATACTTCTAACCAGTAAAGAGTTAAGTACAGAAAAGATTGATGTTAAACCAAAGGTTGATGTAATCCGTGAAACCGCACAAGCAAAAATTACAGAACAAGAGCAGTCAGTTTTTGCAATTCCCGATTACGTTGACGACAATTATGAGCCTTTAACTTACCAAATCCACTCACCTGAACATATTACTAGTAATGGTATGGATTTAACAACTGAATCAAAAATTAACTCACTAACAACTAATCTTGAAATTGAAACATCGACAGAACTAGAAAGGACAGTTAGTATCGACATTCCAGAAAATGTAACTGAAGGTTTGTTAACAACCGAAACGTCAATGACTGAGTTTCCAACTATACAAACGACAGAATCGACAACTATTCCTGTTAATGCTGCAACAACGTTTAGTACTGAAACAACTATTGTTATGGAGAGCACTGTTGAAACCACAACAGAACAGGCTAATTTCAAAAATGAAAACTTAATGGAACCTACAACCCCTATTGTGACCGAAAACACTTTTCAAACAACATCTACGCCTATGGACATTACTACAGTAACAGATCAGATTTTCGTAACTAATTCTTCACCGCAAACGTATAAAAATCACGATGGGAAAAAAGAGTACCCAAAACACAGGTTTAGTTCTTCTAGTGAAAAGCGTGCAAGAGAGCGACACACATTTCATAAAGACTCTGTAATTAACACACACACCAATCTCTCAAAATTAACCACAAAATCAAAAGTTAACCTAACACCAACACCTCCTTCTGTGGAAGAGGAGGAATTTATTACAGATATGCACCTGACCGATGCGCCTTTATTAAAAAGTGCAAATCCTACTAAATCAAAGCATACCCGAGTTGTGCTTTCAACAACCCCACTTTCAAAAATAGTGAGGATACAATTAAGAAAAGGTTCCAATAATCGACGATATACGTTTAATTGTTTTAACAAAAAAGTGCATCAGTTTTATTCAGATCCTCGTGATTGCAGACTTTTCCATTACTGTACCCCTGGTTACTCTAAAAATCAGTTGGTGGATATGAAGTTTGTATGTGATTTAGGGACATATTATGATGATGAGAAATTTATGTGTACTGAAGTAAAGCCTACTCGATGCGGTTAGGGGTGGGTTGACGTTAATACTATTTTTTAATTTTTTTTCCACGAATATTTATTATAGATATTTAATGTACTGAAGTTAAAAAAAGGACTTATGTTTTTAGTATCATTTGCAGTAAATGTGCTTTTGATTGTTTGTTAAAATACTCATAAATTAATAATTACGTTATGTATATTGTAGGTAATAAATTGTACATATTAGCATAAAAATGCCTGTTTATTTAATCAGCTATATTTCATTAATTAATTAACTGATGCGTTATGAAATTATTAAATGCAATAAAATAAATCATTTGTAATCGTTGAAATGACTGAGGTAAATAACTACAAGCTAATCAAAAGGAAAGAAGCGACGCACTGCAATTTCTGGACAAAGATAAATGTCTACCATAGAATAAATAAAAATATTGTTAATAATTAATCCAAACTTTGCGAAAAAAGTAGTACTAGTGAGTTTTGCATTATCAAGTTTGCTTTCTGTACTTCTCTTTCTTCCTGCTTGACGTGGTCTGCAGGCGTACGGATTTACCAGTATTTTAGCGCCATATACTATTATTAGTGCTAGATGATGGTGTAGGTTTACGTTCACATACAAAATCCATCAAAAAAGTGTATACACACTTTAAGGAACGAAATTATGTGTTTATTTTACATTTGAATACTGATCACACATGTTGTACTTCCTTCAGTTCAGGAAATGTTGGCCGTTGGCAGCTACACACATAACGGAACGACGAGCGGTCGCCGCAACTACTTCAGTCAATGTTTCAATAGAGATTACAGCACATGTCGCTGTAATCTCCTGGCGAATTTCCTCCAGCGTGCGTGGCTTACGTCGGTAGACTTGATCTTTCACAGTTCCCCACAAGTCCAGTGGAGTTATATCTGGTGATGGTGGAGGGAACTCAATGGGCCCTCTTCATCCAATCCAATGTCCCTGAGAATTGTCATCCAGGAAAGCTCGTACGGCTAGATGGTAGTGTGGTGGCGCCCCGCCCTGTTGGTAGAAGACCTCTTCATCAGCTCCATAAAACGCACGTACATCTGGCAAAATTGATGAGCGTAACATTTCCAAGTAAATTTCTCCTGTGACAGTACCATCAAAGAAAAAGGGTCCTACTAAGCCTATAGATGATAGTCCACACCACACATGAACCCCAGGTAGATTGACCCCCTTATCGACATGAACAAATCCAAACATCTATTGTTCTTATTTACAAAGGCATTCAGGGAAAGTAGTTCCATAGCGAATGTAATTATTTCGTCAATCCGTGAAAATAGCAAAAGATTGAGAGCAGTAACGAAATATCTGATGCTTAGTGTTTCGTTAATGCTTGTTTGTGCTTCCATTGATTTAACCGTTAAATATTCCTTGCAGGTCTACTCTAACTAACATTTTTTTCAGAACAAAGTACAAAGTATATGTCCGCTTAGGGCTTCATAAACGGTATTTGAGTTGAATTCACCTAGTGCAACACGTTTTAACTTTGCTCCTACTTATTTAAACAATAGTTACCTGTGTGAAAATTTGTTAAAAGTATTGTGAGACTGTGAGTTATCAAATCTACATTATCCTCTAGGTTTGGTAAGATAAGTTTCTTGTGCCCATTAAACGATAATTTATCTTCGTTTATACAGGGTGGGTATCTACTGCGTGGTCGGAACATTTCTCCTTAACTGTTAGAGATACCAAACCCAATTGATCTGTCCCACTAACCATTCTGCAGATATCGTCACTTTAGTACCAAAATAGAGTTAACTTTGGAACCACGATGCGAGCGTTGTCGCCACGATTTTGTAAATCTGTTCATACCACCGACCATTAATAAGTTGAATAAGTAAGCATAAACATAAATTCTAATTAAACGTTCAAAATGCTGACCGCGCCTAGCTAAACATACAGCAATTCGCTCGGTAAACGAAAGATTCACTCGCAACAAGATTAGTGGCGAAATGAATTTAAACTCAACTCTAATTCTATTTTTCATATCTTCGCTTGTGGTGGGAGCATGTTGGTAAACTTTTTCTGCAATCAAGGGCCGTAAGATCCGGTGACCTGGCTGGCCAGTTTTGCACACCACCTCATCGGATAATTTCTATCGAGATATTGCCTAGCGTTGATTGCATAGTGTGGAGGGGCGCCATCCAATTGGAACCACATCGTACGAATATTATCTACCTCGATATTTTCCAGTAAGACCCCCATCAAAGAAAAAAAGACCAACCCCATTAAAATAGATTATACCACCCCACACATTAACTGACCATCGATGCTGGTGAACAACAACTCTTATGATGTGTGAATTAGTATGTCAATAGTGATGATAGTTCTGTGTATTAATATTACCATTATCGTGAAAAGTTGCCTCATCCGTAAATAGAATGTTATTAACAAAATTGGGTTCTTCATTGACTTTAGTAGTTACCCATTGGGAGAAAGATTCACGATTTTGAAAATCTATTTCACTTAAAGCTTGATGTTGCTCAATATGATAAGGATGCAATTTGTTTTTTTTTAATAAAGCTGCGAACTGGATTTCTATTTAGGTCTAGGTGTGTACTTGGCTCTCTGGTACTGATTTGCGGATTTTCTATAAGAGGTGCTACAACTTGAAACTCAATTTCTTCATCTGGGCTTGTTTTTTCGCGCTTGAGATAACACACACCTCCAGAATTTATACATCTCTCAGCTACATTCGTAAACTATTCTTTCCGAGGCTGTCTTCGCTCTAGGTATCGTTCACAGTACAAACGGGTAGCCAGCAAAGCATTTCTTTGAGCTTCGCCGTAAATAAAGATCATCTCGACCATTTCTTCTTTGGAAAAATTCATTTTATACAAAAATTGACAAAACGACAATCCAAAAACACACAAACTAATGGAACAATATTTTAATGATCATCCAATCGTCGAAACAATAGATGCAATTGATCCTCTTTATTACGACCGGCTAGCCTACCTGATTTGTTTTGTTGAATTCTATGGTCATAGTAAATTTGTATTTTAGAATATTTTTACGTAAAAGCGTCAATATCTCAAAAAGGGTCCGTTCTGTAGCTATGAAACCTGTTAACAATTAGTATCTACTTTTCACGGGGAATCGAAATGTGAAAAAATATACAGGGTGTTGCATTTGAAAAAAATTGAGAAAAATTACCGCACCGCAATTGATGCCATTATACCTCCATGTATTCGGCGGTACATTTGAAAATATCACAATAATTAATTACTCTGTAGCCACCCAGAAAGTTTCACATAAGCTTGAAGGAAAAATAAAAGAGATTATTTTATATTTTACATTTTTAATAAGGACTCGTATTGTTATACTCCTACTGCAACTTTTTTCATTTTCCTGACCTCTATGGTGCTTAAATACAGTGTGACAATTTCATCTATCATATTGGGAATACATATGTCTGCATTAAATTTAACCGTAAATAAAAATGTTTTTGTGTACTTCGACACGAAGGCTCTTGAAATCGCCTCGGGCGATTTATGTTTACTTAAACTGGCTTAAAAGTGATGCTTTGGTAGTCAACAGCCTGAGGCGATCTCAAGAGCCTTCGTGTCGTACTATGATTACCTCTAAATTTGCCTTACGCTCTAATAATTCTACCCTATATTTCCTAAAGAATGTTTCACTACCAAGAATATAATTAAAAAGTTCAAGCTTTGAGAATAAGAACACAATCTCCTTATATTCTTTTAATTGGTCAGTTTAATGATTTCATTATTTCGAGTAAGTGGTGGCGCTGTTAGAGCTTCAATACATTTCATACACTTGTTTTTCTTCTTTAACGAAAATAGCACACTCCCCAATAAATAATAAAATGACTGTTTAACAGCTTCGTCCAGATTGGTGTTATGTTCATCCACTTCCATTTCTGAGAACAATAAAATTTCCATTTCCTGCTGATCTTCGCTGTGACGTTGATCTTTACAATAACTGATTAAGTGTGTTCTAATGTCGGTGAAATAATTGCCGCGAACAACTTGACACTCATATTGTGGTAAAGTTATTGACCACAAAGCTTTAAAATCACGTGCTCCTGGAACTGGTGTTCGACTGTCGATCACTGAAAATAAATTTTCAAGGGCACCTTGAGTTAGTCTCCCTGATAATACAGAACGAAAGGCATGGGTTTTGTAAATACTCTTCCTGTATGTCCAACAAAGTTTCGGTTGCCAACAAAACCCCAGTCTGAAATGATTTCCAGTCTCCCTCATCAACAGTCACATTAACAAGAACACATCATAGCACAAAAATGCACATAAAATAACGAGGTGACCAACAAAAAAGGTTACAGTTGTTCAAAATGAGATCCGCCAACCTCCACACATAATGCCACACGCCTTCGCAGCACTCTTTTCCATTCGATATTTGCGAAATTGTCACGAATGTTGGTAAATGCCCCAAAAATTCGTTCAATCAATTCTTTTCTTGAAGATGGGTTCCTCCGCCCGTACACTAACGACTGAACGTGACTCCACAGATAAAAGTCTAAAGGTGTGAGATCTGGTGATCTGGGCGGCCAGTGTACAGGTCCATTTCTACCAATCCATCGGTTGGGATATTTTCTGGAAAAAACTCCGTTGCAACACGCCCGTAGTATGCAGGAGACCCATCTTGCAAATGCCACATGTTTTGACGCCCAATTAAGGGAACATCTTCAAGCAGTGCTGGTAAATCTTCTTCCAAGAATTGTTTGTACACATTAAAAATGTGAGGTCCAATGAGACTGTCTCGGATAAGCCCGGCCCAAACATTTACCGTGAAGCGATGTTGAAATCCGGTAATAGTAATTTCATGACGATTTTCTTCTGACCACAAGCGCTCATTGTTACCATTGTTCACGTCATCCCGAGAAAAAGTTGCCTCATCACAAAAGAGTGTAACAGGAGTCAAATCACCGGGTAGAAGGTGCTCAACGAGTTGAAGGTGATACGAATGCATTTTCGCGAATAATTTTCGAAATCGTGGTCCTGCTTCTACCAGTGGTTGCTTTTATTCGTCTAATGCTCGTTCGGCCACCGATTTCAACTTCTATCAGCACCTCCTCTGCAAACGCATATCGTGGAAACTCGCGATCACTTCGATGTATAAAAAAACCTTTTGTTGAAGGCAGTGAAAAGTCCGGGCTATCATTTTGTCAGTAGGAGCACGACGATTTGGAAAACGACTTTTGTACTCTGCTGCTGCTGCATAACAATTACCGTTCTTGTTAATTTTTTAATGAAAATTGTTATTAAAAGTTTTGTTTTATGATAATTTTAATACTTAAGAAACTGTTAAGAGTATTCTCTTTACTTACTTTTACATTTTTCTTCAACCGCCCATATATCCTTAGGGGTTAGGAATTGGGAAAAATTGCGCATAATCATTTTTGCTTAAAATTGTTCAAAGAATAAGTATACGAATTCTTCGTAGTTCCCCCGCGGACACCCTGAATATCCATGAACTGTTTAAAAAAATTGATGGTTTTTCCATAGACTTCAGCATAAGACAACCCTAGCTTAGTAGATAGTGAAGTTATGACTTACTTATATTAAACTTATATATTTGTTTACAAAACCATGATGTTGTTTCATATCTGGTAGGAAGAGTGCCTTTTGAATTGTGGTCATTAATGTCAGCATCAGTACCATGGTGAAAAAGAGAGTATGCTGTGTTAACATCCATTTTTTCAAAATGACTTGAGACTGAATGAATTGTTTATGACACACTAGACTTGTAGCAATATTTTTGAATACATGTACTGGATCTGGCATTACATATAACTTTGCATTTTCTTCTACAGGGTGTGGGCAGTAGTATTTGTTTTCTTCATCACCACCAGAAGTAATATTAAGCAAACGCCAGAAACCGCGGTTTGCTGACCCCATGTCAGATATAATAATTTTTATAGTTAATCCAGTATCATGAGACCTCTTGATTATATAAACCAATTTCTGCATATCCTCATCAGCACTATAAGAAGCTGTAGTAAATTCATAAGCATCAATTTGTTTCCATCTCGTACTCATTTCTGCTAATATAAAGGCCAGGGCTTGTGTAATCAGTTTTGCAGAACTATCCTTTTGTTCCCTGCACGCATCATGGTGGGTCTCCCTACCACTGTCTTTGTTGAACTATCATATTGTAGACTACGTTTTGTTGCTATTTCATCCAACAGCAGGGAAGCATGCTTTTCTTGATCTTTACACGAATTTACCTAAATTCAAATTACACATTACAGAAGTGTATAAAGTTAAATTATAATATATGGCTTTTACCTTCAGTTGAAGAAGTTTGAATATATACATTTTGTAACACACCTGCATGAAATTTAGAATTCCGAATTCTAGGGTACAATGTACGAATACTAGGAAGAGGATATTGTTGCCTGCAAAGTTCTTCATAGGCTTTTGCACCACAAATCATACACAATTTGAGAGCTTTCTGTACAGTTTCATCAAACCATCGATGTCCTCAATGGTTCTTGTATTTTAACATATGTATTTGAATACTATTAAAAACTGTAGCAAACTTTTCTTCAACCTACAGCATTACTGCAATACACAAATAAAAACGGTTAAATAGTATCCTATATTTATTTATCATTTGTGATAATTATATACCTAACAGATTTGTGTCAACCTCCCGTTCAAAAACTGTTAATAATTTGTGACGTACCAGGGATATACAGTATTTGTTGTCCCTAGCATATATGGCTTTCAACTATATTGCCCCTTTCAACCGCACTGGTTTTGTTACTGTATTGACAAACAAACTGCCAAATTTGGTTAGTCGACCTTTAATAGTATCAAAGTTGTACAAGTTGAAAGTAGTGATTGAACGAAGACTTTGAGAAATGGAAAAATTTAGCTTCATGCTTTCATCAAGTATCTACAAAAGAAAGGTTTAACACCTAAAGAAAATCATACTGATATGGTTGGCGTGCTTGGAGATTCTACTCCTGCCTATCAAGTAGTCAAAATTTGATCTCGAGCGTTCAAATGTGGCAGAACAACCTGCGAACATGCAAAAGGTGCTGGTCGGCCGCATTCTGAGTGTACTCAAGAAAACATTGATCATCAGAGAAGATCGTCGATTGACAACAAGAAGTGTAGCGGAAATAACAGGCCTTCCAAATGGTAGAATTGGAACCATAATAAATGACTATTTAAGGCTTAATAAGGTGTTAGCAAGATGGGTACCCCGAATGTTGAGGCCCGAACAAAAGCGTTAAGAGTCACTTCTTCAATAGCCAATTTAGCCTTGTTTAACCGTAATCCTAAATGTTTCCTCGATTACTATGTTACGGTTGATGCAACTTGGGTTCATCACTTCGATCCCGAGTGCCAAAGGAATTTTACTGGTAGATTTTAGGAACGTGGCCACACAATCATTGGTCAATATTATGCAGAATTAGTTACAATACTACGTTATTGCATTAAAGAAAAAAGAAGAGGAAAACTGACACGCGGAATTCCCTTTCATCAAAACAATACCCCAGTTCATAAAAGCTTTATTTCTATGGATAAAATTCATGACGATGAGTTTGAAGTTAGGTGCATCCACCATACTCCTCTCACTTAGATCCCAGTGATTTTTATTTATTTCTAAAGTTAAAAGAGAGCCTTCGGGGAACAAAATTTGAGAGCGATGATGCAGTTCAGGACTTCTGTGATCACGATTCCGAGTTTTTCAAGAAAGGTGTTGCTGTGATTGAACGTAGGTGGAATGAGTGTCTTCACATTCAAGGGAATTCTGTTGAAAAATAATGTTGCATTCTATGCTAAGGACATTAAATACTGTACATCCCAGGTACATTATGATTAAACAAATTGTAATAAAAGCAATTCTATCCCTGGAAATTTTGATGGAAGTACCACATTTGCAGTAATTTCCTGCTAATAGGTATATACAAAAGATTAAAAATAAACAACTGTACTTACCTGATAATACATTTGAGATATTAGAAGCGGATGGTGAATTTCTTCAGGATTATTGAACATTATGTGACCTGTAAATTTTTTTGTGTTTTTTCCTTAAGCACATAGAAATGTTCTTAGCTCAGGAAATAATCTTATTAAATATAACACGACCTCGATAAATTAGCTACTATTTTTATTGCTACTAAATTTCTCGTGTATTTTACAGTTTGTTTCGACATAATTTTGAAATTAATAATCAAAGATTAAAAGATTAATCAGATTATTAATGCCAAAATTACGTGTCGACAAATTAATTTTAAAATACACTTGAAAATTGGATGGAATAAAAGTAGTCGACTATTTATCGAGGTGTTGTATTACCGTCGAATATTTCCCTTATGCATAATTAACTCCTATACAGCAATGCAACTTCGTTAGGATTACAACGATAATCCCATTGAACGTTATGAATTACAGCGGTAATTCTACTGCAATGGCGTCATACTCAACTACCATAGTAACAAAGCTATTCTTGTCATGAACAAGACGCATTCATCAAACACTGACAGCCACGTTAAAAAATTTAAGTTAAGTTTATTGTAAAAATATTGATAGCAATATTGAAAGGAGTGTTCCGAAGAATACAGTGAAAAATCATTTATTTGGACGTAAGTATTGTTCGTTTTCTAAATTTTGTTAGATACTTGGTAATTAAAAAGTATTGTTATCTTTTAAATCTAAATTTTTAATTAATTATTGAACGTTTTGTTCATTTATTAAATTTTGTAACCTTTTTACGTAATTAACTTTTAACCAACACAGAAAACCAAGTCATGCAGTTTCCAGGCAACACCGCTTTTTCCCGAGTTACTGATCATTTTGGACGCACTAGTGGTATTATATATTATGAAAACACACAGTCAAATAACGTACGTGACTATACCACCTGGTCTTTTGGAATCATCTGCAAAATGTGTGAAATGTGGTAAATGGATACACGCAAATTGCTTATTATTTTATCGTTCTTGCGATGACAGCGGTAACTTGTCTCTTGATACTTTTGTTTGCGATCGCTGTTTACTAATTCCAGCTTGTGATATAGAAAAAATGTTAGACTAAATGTTTAATACTCATTTTGCTATAATGAATAATGAATTGAACAAATCGATTACGGAATTTTTTGAGAAGATAAGTAATATAGAATCAACATTTTTAAAATTAGAGTCTGCTTTTAGTGCCTTATAATCTCAATTAAACGCTCTGAAAGATTCCAGTATGCAGTATAATAATGAGAGGTTAATGTAGTGCTATTTATTATACCGGAATCGACTAAGTCTGGCATTGAGGATCGTATAAGAGATAATATTAACGTATTGAATAATATTTTGGCTCCTTTTGGCAGCTGCTTTCCTTCTCCTAGGAAAGTCTTAACGTGTATGAAAACAAAGCACATCTTCACGTCCTATTAAAGTTATATACAATGATCAAGAAACTGTTAAGAGTATTTTGCGTACAAATAAACTACAAACCCAGAATAATTTAAAGTTTCGGACTGATGGTACTCCTTTGCAGATTGATTACATTAAGAAAATTCAAGCGAAATTTAATAGGCTTGAGAATAATGGTGAACTATATTTACGATTAATAAACGATGTTCCCACCAGCACACAACACACACAACAAAGTTGCCATTCATATCCATTCAAAAAACTAAGCTGCTACCTTCATAATGTGGGGGATATTTGTTCCAAACTGTTGTGAAATAAACTTAACATTAAACTGTATTTGTTGCTGTAGCTATTTTGTATTCAGGTCGTTACTTTGAATTCTGTACTTTTAAATTTTAGGTAGCTCTTTTGTATCTATAGTAGCCATATTGTTTTGACACGAATAATAAAAAGAGCACAGTTTGTTAAACACCTCAATAGGTTATAGGCACAGCGCGTTACCTTAGCACTTTAAATTAAATTAAAAAGTATTCAGTGAGTGTATGTAAACGACTCAAGACTAATCAAAATTAATAAGTGATTGAATTAGCTTGGGCGAACATGGACATATCGAAAATACCTACAATAGAGTTAGAAGGCGCTTCAAATTGGGACCGGGGAAGAGGCAAATGGAAAGGCTACTAAGTTGCTCAAAATCGATAAGTTGTATCAACGGGAGCAGCAAACCACCTATAAAACCAGCGACATCCGGCACGCAACTGCCACAAGCTCGATTGACTTGCAACTAAATTCTTTGCAGCTGTCAAAACGCTACTTATGGAGTGATTAGAAGGTGCGAGATGTGTATTCGTCAAGGCCGCAGACAATTTGAACAATATTTGTGATGCAGATTTCACTAGTTATTTAAATGGCATTTGTTAATAATTACGAATTACTTAATTATTTAATTTTTTATTTTTTCCAGAAATTGTTGAACAAATATTAAGCTATGTTAATTCTGTTGAATTCAGAAAAAAATTGTCTACAATATGACGTAAAAATAAACACATGTTTCTATTAAGAAAAAAAAAGTTGACTATCGCTGTCACTGAGGGTAAAGATAAAAAAAATGAGAGTTGGTGACATCTTGTAGAGTATATCAAGTTACAGCTTGGGGCGTTTTTTACGATACAGCCTGTATATCCGTGAAAAAGTCTACAGAAGCTTGATATTAGTGACATTACTTTAAATATATTTTGGTCGCCAGACGACGATGACGACCTAGACGATGAGTGGATAAATGCAGATGAGACTAATTAATTTATGTATAATTCCTTTTAAATTTTTATAATTCTGCGATTTTTATTTGAGCAATGAATAAAAGACTAATTTACTACGTACTTGTTCATTTTTTTTAATTTTTATTAAAATAGTTAATTAATCCTAGACGAGAAATTACGCGTGGTGATGCGACTTTATTAATAATAAATTTATTCAAATAAATTTTTCCCTTTTTTAATTTTTACATGAAAATAAGTACTACACCAATGGAGCTCCCGCGCTTTATTTGGTTACAATTTTAAATGAAGGCCATATTGCAGAGGTCTAATTAGTGGTGGAACACACTATACCTGCAAATCTCCACGCTGTATCAAAACTTACACTATCATATGGCTAACTAGCAGTATCGAAGGTAGTCTAGGGTTTTGCGGGTAGCTCGCTCATAGCAGGGGTGGTGCAAGTCCTAAACAATGACGAAACTAAAAGTTAAAAGCAAAGGGACTCTAGCTAGAAGTAATAAAAATTAGCTCTAAATATACAGTAACATTTATCTGGACATTATCTGAATGAAACACTCGACAGACCGACTTTAGAGAAAAAAAAAGAAATATTTAATGTGTCCAGTATGGTAACATAATAAGTAATAACATATCAATTTTTGAATACGGATAACTCAAAGCTAATTACTCATCAGCACTTAATTTAAAAAATGTTAATTCGATCTGTAAACTGTAAGTGAAGTTCTACCTTACTTCACAAACAAATTACCCTATAACATAGGCCACACACTAAGCGTATATGCCTAGTAACACCGTTTTCTAATGGTAAAGTTTAATCGATAACAGTTGGCTTATTATTATCTAAATGATTAATACGTGATAACAAAACTATTTTCATACAGCAAGGTGAATGCATTCATCTATAAAGAGGTTTTTATTTTTACCAAATCATAAAAAACCAAATCACATGTAAAGAAGCTTTTGTCCTAAATCACATATTAAGATAATTAATTATACAAGTAAGTATTTCTAAAGTTATGAATTAAATAACAACTTCACCTTTAGCACTATCAAAGTAGGGTTTATCTATATTTCAACATAAAAATTTATCTTTATTGTTTTTCACTTAATTAAGCATTAAAAGTAGTCACAAAAGCACAGAAATAATTTGTCTCTTAGTTTTGGCTATGCGAATATTATTTTGATCATCATAAACCTTAGAGGCTATCCCAAATGATACTGGATAATGAAAGTAGGCGGATTAACATTATATGCGATCCATTAAATGCAAAAATTTGAGAAATGCAAATTAGTCAGGAACTGTAGCTTATAGAATTGTGTTTACTATCGGCCCAACGATAATTATTCCTGATATAATTAGAGAACGTATATGAAAAATGCAACTACTACCTGGTTATGACTAGCTTCTCTTGTAAACGTCTTCACAACTTAAAATCTTATCATAAACGTAACTTTAACAATTGAACTTTTTTACGCCTTATAGTTTGACTAATTTCAAGTTTTTCAAAAAACTCAACCACGGCATTAGCTTTATTTATATCAATAAATTTTGTTTCTATCTACTCCAAAACCGAACACGGAATTTTTTCAATCTACCACTGTGCTCTACGGGAATGTCCTCCACAAAGAACTAAACTGCAGACAAAGGACTTGCCGTTCAATCTCCATAAAATAACCGTTTTCGCTGATTTCGGGCATCACACCTGCACCCAAATTTATCCACCACCACCACCAGTAAAGTACCCAAGAACTTCACACACTTTCGCTTTTTTATGCTTGCTAGTTCAACCTCGAATCTCACACTTTGGTATCAAAACCCTTAAAAACGAAAAGCACCCTAACGGAAGTCAGACATTCAAATATTCCCTTCTTCTTCCCTGCATTTAATTACTCCAGTGTTGGATATATGCCTTCCCTTGGCGTTTCCATTCTGTTCGTCCTGATGTCTTACTCATCCATTGTATTCCCACGATCGCGTCTATATCGTTTCTCCATCTAGCCTTCGCTCTACTTCTCTTTGCTTTCCCGGTCCGATGTCTCCATTCGATCGTCATTTAGACCACCAGTTGTCATCTCGTCTCATTACATCCCCGACCAACTTCATTATAAGGTTGCAATGGGTTTCGCTACATCTTCTACCTTGGTGCGCGCTCTTATCAGTTCGTTCCGTATCCTATCTTGTAGTCTTATACCTAGCATGGATCGTTCCATGCTTTGTTGAGAAATCATCAAGTTTTGCATTAGTTTCCCTTAATGGGTCATATTGTAAAGAGCCAGCATCCTTTACCAAATTTTCCCATCATTAATTATTTGCTAATTATCCTGTGTTAATCAAATTTTGCAGAAACCATCAAATAATAAATTTTATACCCCCTCCGACATTAATTTCAAAAATGTCGTCTACGTCAGAGTCCCTCTGGACTTTCCGCCAATCCTGACCTGAAGACCCCTGCACAGAAGCCGTCCCAGACTACCGCGGATTCTCTATAAAATCGCGAGACGCGCTACCATACTACTTGCTACTCGTGCGCCGATCCGTTCCATTGTCGAGTTCCTGCTTGCATGTCGGTTCGTTGCCGCGACCACTCGCTACTGGTGAGCCCATCCGTTCCGGTTGACATCTGCTTGTACGCAGATCCGTTCCGCCGACGCTACCTGCGCGTTGATCCGTTCTGCCCACGCTACAAGAGAATCCTGACCGCGCGTTTACCGCTCTCGTTCGCTTTACTTTGTTCCGCCAACCTGTTGTCGATCATTGAGTTATAATATTCATCTGTTACCGTCGTGAATCATTTGTCGAGATACCTCGACAACACCACCTGAAAATCATCTCCATGTAACCGAGCTGCTGGCCGTACGCAATACGCAGATTGAACGATGTCACGCCGGTCTGAACGCCCGTAGTCATTTTTCATTTACTCCGTTGGAAAGAAAGGTTTTCGCCTTAATTCTACCAACCCGGAAATCTCATTTATACAGCGCAACGGGTTGGTCCTAGATTATTGTAAATGATCCTTCAACCAACATCTATTACACTATCTAACACCAATACTCCACACACGAGGTAATATAAGTAGAAATCATAAGTGCCAGAAACCCGCAGATAACATTACTGCCAGACGCCGCTTGTAGATCACACCCTGATCCTCCAATTTTATGAAGACGCTCCGCGTTTACGTCCGAGAGTTTCATATTTAATCTCCTCAAACGTGAGTAGCCGTTTCAATACCCGATCGCAATTCGCGATAAATCCGTGTTAAAGGAGTAATACTGCTTTAAGAAAACCGCATCCATAATTTATAAACTAAAATTAATAATAATTTGTATAAACTATCACGTTTCCTGAAGACCTTAGGGAAAGAAATTATCATTGTAAATGATACAACTCCTCCGTAACGTGTATTTCATATTAAAGTTAAATCAGTTAGGACAGAATAAGCACACAATCCATTTGTCGAAGTAATTAATCTAAACCAGTAGTTAAGGAAACTCTATACATATGAATTAGTTTCGTGGAATCTTAGTTTGTAAATAAGCCGTACAGGTTATATTTAATAAAATATAAAAGTCCATTTCATAGAAATTAAAGGTAGAACATTGCATTTATTCACTTTAAAATTCTGTATGAAAGTAGACCTATATCATCTATTTCATTCGAATGTAAAAATCGCATGCGTATAAACTATACTTTGGAGTATTGATTTTCCTGGTCGACCTTCTGGCGAGCAAGCGCGAGCATTACCCCCATTATCCGGTTACGCGACCTTGTGTGATATCGTAAGGATAACTGTGCGTAGGCTCCCGTGCAGCTTCTGAAGACAGGACCGGCATTAAAACATCCAAATAATTTTAAGAAGCCATTTTAATTAGGATTTTAATATATATAATAATATATCTTAATTGGTTAATTAAAGGTAGTATTAACTTTTATTTTCACAGAAACGTCCTAGAATCAAGTGACTGGCAGACTGCAACCCAGAACCGATCACGGACACCAGGCGTCACTCTGAAGATTTATTTATTTATTAATTGTACATAATTATTTTATATTGAATCAGTTCCCATAGGTTAAGTGTGAAATTACTTAGTTTGTAAATAATAGGAGAATATACATTTAAACCATTCTATGCTTATAATTCAGTGTGTACGGTGAACGGCCCAAATAAAATCAATAACGAACCACCCCCTTCTGGCAAGTACAAGAACCGATTGGGCTAGTGCGAGGCAAATTAAAGTAAACATTTAATTATCGTAAGCGAAAGCAGCTTACAATGTCTCACAGCCATGTCATTATCGGTTGTATAATCTCGTCTTGAGGTATTAGAGGTATTTAGTTTTAAATACCTCTTTCCTCAGCTTCCCAAAAGCTTCCCAAGCTAGCCGGATTCTCTTGTCGGTCTCGACGGCTTGCGTATCCTCTGTGAGAGATATCAGTTAGTCCAAGTATACATATTGTCCATCACCCCTATGGATTTGCCTTTGATTTTTATAGGCTTTATATCATCTCTATTTGCAGTTATTTTTATTTTTGAGAAGTCTATTTCTAGTGCGAGTTTATGTGCTGCTGTTTCGAGTTCTTCTATTATCACTTGTAGTTCGTGTATGTTACTTGCTGTAATTATTATATTTTCGGCGTACCAGAGGTGTGACATGTGCTTATCGTTTACATTTATGTCTCTATCCTGCCAGTTTAGTCCGTTGAATATGTCTTGTAGTAAGTTAGTGAACATTTTAGGGGAGATGGTGCCCCCTTTCGAATACCTCGTTGAATTAGTACTGGTTCTCTTCCGTCGTATACCCGAATTGCTTTTTTGTATACGTTGCCAATCAGGTTGATATATCTATAGGCTAGTCTGCTTCGTTTTAGTACATTGATTAGAGCCCACCTCTGGACTGTGCGGTTGTTGTATTCGTGGGTTTCCTCTGTCACTTGTCTTAGTGTATAACTGTGATCTATAGTGCTGTATCCGGTACAGAAAGCGGCTTGCTCACATGTTTGAAAATCATCCAGTTTATGGGATGGTCTGGTTGTTATAATTTTGGTAAGTAATTTATATAGGTCTGAGAATAGAGAAATTGGTCTGTAGTTTTTCAAGTCTGTCATTTCCTTCTTTATAGATTAATGCTGCTTCCGCTGTCCTCCAGTGCTCGGGTATCTTTCCACTCTCTAAAAATTTGTTGAATAATGTCTTTATGTATTCTGTTGTTATTTCTCCCCCTGTCTTGAATAATTCTATTACTATTCCGTCCATTACAGGCGCTTTGTTGTTCTTCATCTGATTAATGGCAGTGTTAATCTTATACCTGCTAACTTCTTGTATATCCTCTGTATTGTCTTGTGAGTGGGCTCTTTTATCTGTGGGGATTCTACTTGGTTTTGGTTCGTAGCGCGAATATAGCGATTTGTACAACTTTTCTATATGCTTGTTCTTTCTCCCCGTCTCGTCCATAAGTGTGGTTATTTATTTTCTGCCTTCGCCAGTTTTCTTTCGGAAAACGTTCGGTCCTTTTGTTTTGCATTATATATAATTATCTCAATAGTTCTTTTGTTGTATTCTTTGCAGTCTTTTCTCACTCGTTTCCTTATTTCTTTATATTGGCTTTGCACCTGTTCTTCGTTCATACTTTTCTTAGTTTTGTTCCTATCATCAATTGGCTTTTGCGTTTCATCTTTAAATTTTTAGTCTTTCTTTGTGTTAGGGTTTCCTTTCAGGATAGCTTGTGCTATTTCTTTGGTTGTTTTTGATGTATGGTTATTTAGTTCATCAATGTTTGTATTTCTATAACTTCCATTACTTCTTGGTGTAGATTTATTTTCATTTCAGATTTTTTTCTTCATCACAAGTTTGAATCTTTCGTTTTTTATGTTAATTTTGATTCTACTTCTTACTAATCCGTGGTTGTTAATTTGTACTTGATTGATGACGGAGACATCTTGAACTGTTTGGGATTAATCTGTAAGGATAACATTTATTTCATTTCGTGTTCTTCCGTTGGGATGCCTCCATGTCCATTTCATTGTTTCTTTTTTATGAAAGATCATGTTCATTATTTTTAACTGATGTTTCTCGGCATGATTAACTAATGTTTGCCCTCGTGATTTGCCTATGCCATGTTTTCCCATACAGCCCCCTTTCGGTTCTCTCGTACCAATTTTGGCGTTAAAATCACTGATGATCTTGGTGAAGTGTGTTCTTTTCCCGTCTATCGCAGTTTCGATATCGTCAGAACTGACTGATTTCTTCGTTGGGGTGTTCGCTGGTTGGTGCATACACTATATTATTTTAAATTGAGGTACTTTATTTTAATATTTCGACATTTCATATACTATGATATAAAAGCTTAATAGCTTTGAGGGTATTAGGATATACAATACCGCGCTATCCTACTGCGTTTTGTGAGGGGTGTGTGATGCGATCGGAAGAGCTGAGGATGGATGGGAAGTGGGTATGGATCTTGCCTTTCCCTGGTGGGGTTTGGGAAAAGCGAGAGCTCACGTAACCCTGAAATATATCTGTTTCTTGCTAAATCGCAAGGGTTACCCATCCGTCGCCTGTTGACAACCAAATACAAACCATCAAAAACTTTATTTACCTGCCTTCGTAATACAACAGATCAACGTAACATCTTCACTTCACTAATATGTAACCAACTACTCTATGCTTCTAATCCAATAGGTCGATATTCGCCCATCCTTTCCCTTATCGTAATTGTACAAATATACAAATTTCACATTACTGCACCAAAGTATTACACTATTAATACTGTATTAATACTCATTTTAAATGAAGATGCAAAACTTTCGCTCTAGTAAAAATTACATCGATAATCTATTAACATATTCACGTTACTATAAAATCGCGCTAGCGCCGTATACTGCTTATAAGATAAGCACTGTGCCGACTAACTGCAACGGAGATATGCGAATTCGTCATAAGACGTTGAAATTTGAGTACAAACAACTTACACTTATCCTGAAGCAAAGCACAAAAATAGGGTTGAGTATATTCTGAACGCCATCGCAATCTTAACTTACCTGGAAAGTCATCTTAAGCTGATATGTGACGAGATCGTGTATCGCAAGATATTCGGTTACTCGGTACATAAAAACGTTGAACGTTCTGTATAGGTCTAGTATAATTCATTTTAAACGTAATCAATTGCGTTAAATACTTTTTGAAAAGGCAAGTGTAAAATAGATAAACAAATAACACCCAATTGTGAAAACAGTAGTTACATCTATAAATTTTTTTAACCATTTCATATAAGTATAATTCTTATTAAAGTGTATTTTAAAACAGCAACAAACGTACTCCCAGTAAATAGTAGGTCAATCTTTAAATAGGAATTTCGTCTGCGTTCCCTATTAAAAATAAAGAGGCATAACGTTCTGTGCTACTGTACTTATTATATTCCATCAAATATTATTGTTTGAAATTTTTATAACTAATATACTAAACGAATACAAATGTAACTGGCCTTAGTTGAAGACAAAACTTTTATTTTTATGTAAAACTGAATAAATAATAATTTGATAAACAGTAACTGAAAATAAGATTTGTATTGTCTATACAATTAAATAAACGAAATAAAAGCAGTCAAATATTGTAATCGCTTGCCTAAAAGAAATCTAATTTCAAGCCAACATTCATAAATTTAGCCAAAAGAACTTATTACACTGAACCGCAATGAAGCAATAACAAAACAAAAAAAATATCTTAAATTTGTCCTCACGAACCTTAACTAGTCTTAAACTAAAAACACAATACAAGGTAATGATTAAAATTGATTATCCTTATAGTTAACGGTTAAATTAAAGTTAACGGATACCATTTTGACTTTCATAATTACAAGATGTCAAACCTATTCCAACAGACATTTTCTTTCTTTCTATTGAAGTTAGTTATATATATATATATATATATATATATATATATATATATATATATATATAATAATATAATATGTATATATGTTATATGTAGACGTAAAATTCCAGTGGCATATCATTTACACTAATTTACATTCTGTAAACACAAAAAAAAAGTTCTCGTGAAAACTCACGTTAAATATCAAGATAGTGATATTTCGATAATTATTCAGTTGATGCACAAAGGACAAGAAACAATCAATTCACAGTTTGCAAGATGGCGAAATTGATAAAACTTATGATTATCTAGACAAAAACCCGGCCGTTCTAAAAAAATTGTTTACGACGATTTACTTTCACAAAATAACGGTTTTAAGGAGTATGACCAAGAAGATATCACCACAACTATAGCAACAAATTTAACAATACTAAAAATTACTGAAGGTATAAAAGAGGTAACAACAATTTCCATTGACGATTACGATTATAATATTGCTGATTGTGATTATTTAAATCACACTTTGGAGACACCAATTAATAATATCATTGAACACCAATTGAAAACTAAGCGAGTCAACAGTGAAAGCATCGGATTATTTTGATCTGTATGAAAATGATAACACTTACGAAGACTTCAATTTGGATTCAACAACGGTAACAATTACCACAGATTGCATTCCAACAACTCTTGACGATGTCAATGTTGATAAAACCGAATCTTCAAACTTGGAGGTGTAGGTGTTAGAGGCCCAGACTAATAGTCAAGAAAAGTGGGATAACGCCTCTACTGCTCAATCGATTTCTATACTTCCAACCAGTATACAGATAATAAAGAAAAATGGAAGTTAAACCAAAGGCTGATATAATCCTCGAACTACACAAGAAAAAGTTACGGAACAAAGAAGTAACAAAAAGCAGCCGTAAGCATGTAATCACGTTAACCACTTTCTTAGCTAAGCAACAAATGTAATTAGTAAGGTCTGGACAGTGCCTAAAGGAAACACTACGAGACAACTGACAAAAGAAATACATTCTTGCTATAGTGAATTATGAGACGAAGCATTCCTAAAATTAATAGACTTAAAGCTGATTAGAGGTAAGACTGGCTTTAGAAAAAAAAGAAAATAGTTAATGTACCCACTATAATAATATAATAAAAATAAAATATCAAGGTTTGAATACGGATAAGTCAAAGTTTACTCGTATTAATTGAGGGGTGTCAGCACTTTATTAAAAAAAATTATTAATTCGACCCGTAAACTGTAGGTCAAGTTCTATCTTATTGCAGGAAAAATTACCTTTAGCATAGGCCACACAAAGCATATGTGCCCAGTAACACAGTTTTCAGATATTAAACTTTGAACAAATAGACAAACGCATCTAATAAACAAAGCAATTAATTTGTGATAAAAACAAAACAATTTTCATGCAGCAGTGTGTGCGTGTGTGTGTGTGTAGTGCTGCGTGCGTGCGTTGCGTGCGTGTGCGTGTGCGTGGTGCGTGTGCGTGGTGCGTGTGCGTGTGCGTGTGCGTGCGTGCGTGTGCGTGTGCGTGTGCGTGTGCTGTGCGTGCGTGTGCGTGTGCGTGTGCGTGTGGTGTGTCGTGTGCGTGTGCGTGTGCGTGTGCTGTGGTGTGCGTGTGCGTGGTGCGTGTGGTGGTGCGTGTGCGTGTGCGTGTGCGTGTGCGTGTGATTGTGCATGTGTGTGTGCGTGTGCGTGGGTGTTCGTGTGCGTGTGCATGTGCGACAACGAAAACACGTATGTACTTTTTGTATTTAAGCTTATTTTCATTTCTCCTTAAACTGTTTTGATTGTAGAAGAAATTCAGCGGATGTGAGGGACTTATTAGGATCTATGTTTGACTTTTATCAAATATTTCTGAAACAGCTGTATATTTCAAAAATATAAAAATACTAATATATAGACCTTAATTATATAGATTAATTATGTTATGTGCAACTTTTTGGATACGACGCGTAATTTAGCGGCAAAAAAATACCTAAGGTAGAATTTAAGAGTTAGTACAATTTTTTTCATAACTGGATAAAGATTAATTTTATAAGAAAATGTGTAGACATATTTGTTAAAGAAAATTAGATTTTGCATAACTTTTTCT
Source organism: Vesta saturnalis (assembly GCA_036346205.1). Lineage (NCBI taxonomy): Eukaryota > Metazoa > Arthropoda > Insecta > Coleoptera > Lampyridae > Vesta > Vesta saturnalis. The sequence goes on along the minus strand of JARFJB010000586.1, from coordinate 2,180,157 downwards.
TATAAAGTTTCTTGATATAAAGCGAAACAAGTGTAAAAATTAAATAAATATGATTGAAAATGCTTAAACCTCACTGTCGACATTTTTATAAATGCGGGCGGCCATGGAATTTTTTTTGTTAGTATCTAGATATCTATTAGCCTTTATCTGACATGAAGTTTTAAACGTCTGTCTGACGTAGTTTATGGTTTTTGTTTTTACAATCATGCCTATTTTCGTAATGAACTCATTGCAAAAGAGGTTGCATAATTTTCCTAAATAAATTAAAATTACTTCATTTCTTTAACATCCATTTTGTAGGTTGGAAGGTAGTGTGTTGTTCCACACCAGATGTTTTACTTAGAGTTGGCTCGCTAAATATTATTTTCATAATCATGAATCCCAATCGATCAGTGGATAGAACTAGGTGTATGGACGTTATACCCAATCCACTAAATGTAAAATTTCAGAAAATCAGATAAGTAATCAGTAACTGTAGGTGATATAGTTGTGTTTACAATTATCAGACCAACGATAACTACCTCTGCATGCTTTCGTGAATTTCGGTTATCACACCCGCACTCAAATGTTCCACAACGTTAGTTATGAAAGAAAGGAAAGGAAAGGGTCACGTATTTCATTCCCTCCCCATGTGGGAGGGCGGGCTGCTCGAGCTTTCCGAGCTCCTTCAGCCACAATTATGGATTCCCAGAATACATACATACATTACGTATATACGCATGGTAGGACTAAGGATGGGTGTGGTCAGGATAGGATCGGAAGGAATGGAGTTATGGTTCTGAGGGGGGAAATACTACCCCAGCATTCGCCTAAGTAGCCCCCCATGGTGTGCATATACACATAGACCATGCCGCTACATGTGTATGAGGAAAACCCCCTGAAAAAACCTCATACAAGGTAGTCGGTAACAGGAATCGAACCCATTACCTCACAAAAGAACTCTACCAACATTAAGTGGTAATTGCTCTTTGCGTGTGTCTAACAGGTTTAATTATATTACTAAATTTTTTAAGGGAATAAACGATAGCTTGTGGTGATGTTAAACAGTAATCCTTATTTTTAGTTGTATCTGTTGGTATGTTTTTCTTAGACTTCACCAGTTAAGTATGCTATGTGATTGAATTTTGATTACGGTCTTTTTATTTGTTAAGTTTCACCCATTAGTGCGTGTTCTTATTTGTCACTTTCAAAGCAGTTAAATGATAATTAATCTATTAAAAATCTAGATCTATCTTTACTAAAATACAATTAGATTCGGTAGTTGGCTGTTTTTATACAACTACTACGATTTACTGAGGGCAAAAACTGTAATTGTTACCAAAAGGTTAAACTTTGTAAAAAAAGGAGAATAAAAATACAGTAGATACCCAAAGGTAATTATTTTAATTATAAATGATAATCGTGAAAGTTTGCATTTTTATATTGTATAAGTAGACATATAAGGCCGATCCTGGACCAGTTCAAGGTCACCCATGTAAATCTTATGATTTATTTCAAGGTCAAGTGAGTTTTCTCGTTATGCCAGAACGCGCTCCACGTCTCAAGCATGCTTGTGGTGGGGATTTAAATTTTGGAGTCACTCGCCCTCTGGTGGTGAAATCGGAAGCTTTTGGAGCTCTTTCAAGGTCGAACTTTAAGCGGGAGATTTAAAATGTAGTTGGTCAAGGTCAAAGCTAAAAAGTTGCAAGGTAATCATAAATCAAAAATAGTTTTGAAGGTCAAAGGTTATTGACTTACGGTGGTGTCATATTTCTTAGAAATATAAAAGGTCAAGGTGAAAAGCTAAAATAGAAGTTGCAAGGTAATCATAAATCTAAAATAGTTTTCAAGGTCAAAGGTTATTGACCTACGGTGGTGTCATATTTCTTAGAAGTATAAAAGGTCAAGGTGAAAAGCTAAAAATAGAAATTGCAAGGTAATCATAAATCTAAGAATATAATTTTCAAGGTCAAACTTTTTAGCGGAAATATAAATTTTGGAGCTGATCATCATCATCATATTATATTTATAGTCAAGGTCAACAGTAGGTATTTAACAAGTTTAAGCATGTTGTAATATGTAGGACGCATATTTCTTATATAAACTGCAGCGAGCTGTATGTTGAGATCAGTCTGCAACACATAATTGTTAAATATGGAATTAACAGGGTTAAACCAAAGCACCTATTGCAAACCCTTTAAGAATGCGTGCGAGCTCGATATATCGAGAAAGTATAAAGTAACGAATATGGATATAATTAATACTAAGTACGGTGAACGTATAGTGATAGAAACGGTGATTTTAAATGTGTATTACCGGAACGCTTTTATGTGTATTTCAAAAAGAAGAAACACGAATTGAAGAATTTAAAACACTCCTAAACACGAAGGATGTGTTTATAAGTAGTTTGGTGCAGCTGGCAAAACAACAAACATAACATTTTCTTTTTAATAGTAGCACCCCACCATATGTAAAATTGAAATACTAGAATTATTTTCTTAAGCAGCGTTTAGTCATAGTGAAATTGTGAGCAAGTAAAGTCATGCAAGTAGCAATAAAATCATTTCTGGAACGATCCAAACTCAGAAGTTCACCGTTATATATGGATACATCACATCATTGCAGTAACAATCTGAATAATTTAACATTTTGTTGGTGCTGTCAAAATAGTGATGGTAGTAGTAGTAGTAAAAATGAAGAGAAACACGATGAAGGTTATTCTTCTGCTAAGACTGACTCGCATCATCATTTCAATATAAGGATGAAGTGTATAAACAAGCAGCTAAGGAATACTTAATCGATTGTACTATTATAAACTATCGAACGATACTCATCATGCAAAACATCTGGAAATTGGATACAGTACACACCTCAACCTTGCACCAGTGGTGCGTATTGGTGGTAATTGTGATCAAAGCAATAATGTAGTGTTGGATATGAAGGAATGGAATGAGCTTCTAAGATGGCATTCATATGTAGAATTACAATTTTTCGATCTCAAGAAATTGAAAATGAAATTGATTGGTCAAATGTAAATGAAGAAGATATAATCTATGATCAACATTATGAATCTCTATCTAGTAATCTTGGTATTTATTACAATTGGGAATTAATTAAAGGATATGACAGAATTTTGAAAACTGTTATGATAGAAAACTACAAGTGCTGTTCTTGTACATTCAACTCACATAGTATAGAAGAACTATTCAATTTAAAGGATATAGTAAGCTATAGATTGGAATTTCTTGAATCTTACAATCTGGTGTGTTTTTATGAAAAGTTCATACAACAAGTTGTTGACTACCGTCGTTTTCGTGAGAAAGAATTCAGTGGTGGTGATGATGACATTTATAAAGATATTGATGATGTTATAAATGCTAAGTATAATATTAATTCACATAACACTGTATGTTTAATGGAAATTTTGTATTATCGTCCTGCTTATCTAATGTATAGCATTTACTGAATAAAGAAATAACTATGATTTGTTTTTCTCAATTTAGGTATAAATACCCCTTCTATCCATCCATGTAAACAATGCTAGTTAAGAAGCGAAAGAGTGTAGGTGGTGGTGGTTTGGTGAATGGTCTAATCAATAAACTTCCGTTTGAATTGCATTTACCTGGTTACCAGTATTGCGGTCCTGGTACAAAGTTGGAAAAACGACTCGCACGCGGTGACCTCGGCATTAATCAATTAGATGCTCAGTGCAAACTTCATGATATCAGTTACAGAGATTACCGAGATTTAGAAAGTAGACATAAAGCAGATAAAATTTTACAAAAAAGCTTGGGAGCGCTTTAAATCATTAGACGCAACGCTTAGGTGAACGAACTGCAGCTTTAGCAGTCAGTACCATCATGAAAGCAAAGAGAAAATTGGGAATGGGGTGTAAACGTCGATCTAATATGAAGAAGAAATGCAATGGTGGAAATTTATTGCATTTACGAAAGACAATAGCTAAAAAATTAAACCTAACGGAAATTTCACAGACACAATAAAGTCAGCGCTTTCAACGGCAAAACGTGTGGTAAAAAATTTAGGAGGAAAGAAAACATTAAAGTTCCTAGAGTAATTCCCTACCTAAACAAGGAGGGTTTTACCATTTCTTATTCCGTTATTCGCAGGATTATCAGCAATCGGTGCTTTAGCTGGCGGTGCATCAGGAATTGCTAAAGCAGTCAATGATGCTAAAAATGCTAAAAATTGCAGGAAGAGACATCGCGCCATAATCGCATGATGGAATCGGTCGCTATAGGCTCCATGAATAAGAAAGGCGGTGCACTATATCTAAAACCAAACAAATCTGGTGGTGGTGCATTATACTTAAAACCGTTTCCAAAAACTGAATAGATTACCGGAAAGACCGTTAACGGATACTGATTTAAAGAAATACCCAAAACGTACCGTACTTTAGGGATATTTTTATGAGAGATAGCATGCCTAAATTGCCACGGAAAAATGAATCTGGAATTATTAACTTAGATAGCCAAAGAGGACCAGGTACCCATTGGGTTTGCTACAAAAGCGTGGTAAAAGGGTATGGTATTACGATAGTTTCGGTAATATTCGACCACCAAACGAAGTGATTAACTACTTTGGGGGTGTAAATATATTATAATTACAACCAAGATCAAGAGTTTAATACAATTATTTGCGGACACCTATGCCTACAATTTTTATATAAATAATCAGCACAACATCAAATTTTCTCAGTTATGTCAATAACATTCAGTTTAGAAGGTGTTGGTAACACAGCTAGCTACAACTTCTATCCACCGATAGAGCTAGATTTGGGGAAGAAATACGTTATTGGATTGGTTGGATTTTACGGCTGCAACAGCATTAGAAACATTTATGCAGGCAACGATAGATTTTATTTTAGAACAAATCCATCTCATTTGCAAGTGATTAATATTCCACACGGTGCATATGAGTTAGATGAAATTAACGATTATCTAAAATCTAAAATACCCACAGAAAAGTTTATCATTAGAGCAATCAACAATACACTCAAATGTCAGATAAACAGTTCATTTGAGATTGATTTTACTAAAGAAAATTGTATTGGGCGCATGTAGGGTTTGAGTCTAAAATATTAGAACCAAATATTTTACATACATCTGCGTTAGACATCCAAATACTTAAACACACAAATCTACACGTAGAGTGCAATATTATAAAGGGAACTTATCGAAACGGGAAACCTGCTAAAGTATTATATGAGATTGATGTTTCAGTTCCACCAGGTTATCGTCTAGATAAAACTGAGCAATACTCAATATTTAGAAGTAAACACTGACATTATTAGTAATATAACAATTAATTTGACTAATCAAAAGGGTGAGTTAATAGACTTTGGTGAAAGTGAACCATTCACAGTACGCTTAGAACTAAAAGAACATGTGTCTGAGAATTAATCCAGGACCAATTCCATCTTTCAAACATTTATATAAAAGACATCATCCCTACAGTAAGTCATTAATTAGTCATCAACCTTCATTGCGGTTAACATCTGCAGAGAAATACTTTTAACGTCAATAGGTTTAAAAGTTCTCAACCACAATGGCAGAATCGTTAAACGTCTTTCAAAACGTACATTTTGATGATACTATAATTAAATCAGGTATTCACACTTATCTTCTAAATATGCACCTTCTGAAGAAATACGCATCTTAATTCAAAGTCAAGATCTAATTACGGCTACTTATGATAGTTTTCTGTACATAGAAGGTAAACTTGAGCTCAAAAAGAAGATGAAAGAAAAGCATGCAGCTTAACCAACAATTTCCGAACTTTCTTTTCGAAGAAATTCGTTATGAGTTAGGTGGAGAGGTGGATGTTTGTAGAAATCCAGGAATAACATCTACGCTTAAAGGATATATTTCTTATACGGCAAGCAAAAGCAAAGCACTAAGTCATTTAGGATGGTCACCAAAGAATGAAGAACCATTACAAGTAGAATTCGATGAGCAAAATGGAGAAAATCTTTTACAGTATGCATACCATTGAACCACATATTTGGAATAATGGAGGATTATCGTCAGGTAATCGTGAATATGCGCCAAGAGTTGGTTTTAATTCGATCTAGAAGCGATACAAACTGTTACTATGGTGAAGTCGATGCCGCAATAACCTTAAATAAAATTCAATGGAAAGTACCGCACTTAACACTTAGTGATGCTGCGAAACTTAACTTGTTTCAAGGAATCAATAAAAATTCTATTATTACTGTTCCATTTCGACAATGGAGTTTATGAATTGCCTGCTTTAAAACAAGCAACCTCAGACATATGGCCAATAAAAACATCAACGCAACTGGAAAAACCACGTTGGATAATTGTTGCATTCCAACAAGGTAAAAGGTATAAAGGTCAGCAAGGGCTGGAAATTTTGATCACATTAACATCAGAAATCTTAAAGTACATCTGAATTCTGAGTATTATCCATATGAAGCAATGCATTTGAACTTCAGTGCCAACCAATATATACCTGCCTATCGCAATTTTTTGAAATTTCGTTGTGATTACTATGGTGAAGATGATAAAGATGCATTATTCAACTATTCCGAATTCAAATCATGTCCAATATTTGTAATGGACTGCTCTAAACAAAATGAATCCTTAAAAACTCAACAGTGGACATCAAATTGGAAATGGAATCTCTAACACCTTTCGATAATGGAATCGTTGTATATGGTCTTATTCTCCATGATGCTATTGTACAGTACAGTCCACTCACCGGAGAAGTGAAAAATTATAATTATTATTGTAGTATAGTCTAATATATATAAATAAAGATGTTGTAATTATTCGTTTAGTTTTATTTCATCCATCAAAGATGAAAGTAGTTGCTCAGAAACAAAACTCTCAATTCAAAATCATGACTTTGATGAAAAGTCTATTACTTCAAAACATGGTGATTTACTTCCTAATAGTATACGTGGTATTATATGGGCCCCTCCAATTGCGGTAAAACAAACGCAATGATCAGTCTGCTTACTGAAAAAATGGTTTGAAATTTAAACATGTATACGTATACTCTAAGTCATTGAATCAAAACAAGTACAAACTTTTACAGGAAATCTTACTTCCAATGAAGGACATAGGTTACTTTACCTTCAGCGACAATCAAGATGTGATTGAGCCTAATTGTGCAAAATCAAACTCTATTTTTATTTTCGATGATATCGCTTGTGAAAAGCAAAATAATATAAGAGCATATTTTTCTATGGGTAGGCATAACGATATTGACTGTTTCTATTTGAGTCAAACTTACAGTAAAATTCCAAAGCAATTAATTCGTGATAATGCGAATCTAATTATATTATTTGAGCAAGATGAATTAAACTTAAAACATGCGTATGAGGATCATATAAGTCCCACCATAAGCATGAAATTGTTTCGGGACATGTGTTCAAAGTGCTGGGTAGATCCGTTTGGTTTCATGGTCATAAACAAGGATGCTGAAGTTAATAATGGTCGCTATAGGAAAGGATTTGATGAATATATAATACCTTAAACTGGTTTCAGTAGTAACTGATCTGTTTAGGTATTAACAGCTATCTGTTTAGTGTAAACAGCTACCTGTTCAAGGTGAACCGGTACCTGTTTGTCGCAACAGCTACCTGTTCATGGTAAACGGGTACCTGTTCATTAAATCCGTTTTGGTATATAAGGCGAATATATATATAATACCTTAAACCGCATTCAGCAGTTTAGTAGTAACTGATCTGTTTAGGTATTAGCAGCTATCTGTTTAGTGTAAACAGCTACCTGTTCAAGGTGAACCGGTACCTGTTTGTCGCAATGGACAACAAGGAGAGGATATTAAAGAAAAAATTATTCAGGCTCGTAAAATAATACGGCAGAAGTATAACAGTATTAAGACTGCTCGCATTGATAATGAAAGAACATTCGAAAGTACTTATAAGCCTTTAATAGAACCTCTAACTGAAATAGTAAATAAAATCGATAAAAAACACCTAAAAGGAGGAGGAGGTCATTGATGTTAAACCCAAAAACCACCCGTATTGATATTTCCAAGAAAGCACGCCACTATCCCCACTAGTCCGCTAGCTCAAGTTCAATGGACCCCACGTCTCACTCCATTAGGTGATTCAAGTAAGGGTGCTACTAGTCCACTAGCTCAGCTTCCGTTTTTTCGAAGAAATCCTCCTCAAGTCTTCCATCTTTCTTGGAAACATCAGTCATGGGGAGATTAATACTGGGAGGAAGAAGAAGAACTGTCTAGTATCGTAGATGATTCCCATAATGAACCCATCTCGGAAGAATTTCTCGAGCAGTACAATGAATTGCCGCGTATATATGTTGAACGTATTTTGAAGAATGCTGAAGGTGATATTGATCATACGTATGGAGTCCACTATGATACCAAAACTGATAAATGGACAATTGGTAATACACCCATCACAATTAAAGGAGACGATATAATTATTAAAGGTGTCACGTATAAAGGGACTCCAGGATTATATGATCTGCTTATTATGAATGAACCCGACTTAAGTCTAGTAAAGTCAACAGATAGAAAAAATATAGAACTATTTTAGAGGCTACGAATGTAGTAAGGCGAGATTATGACATAAGTGCACAGATTCGAGGAAGCCGCAGCAAAAGTATACACAAATAATCAAACCCTTGCTGTCATCATCACCCACCACAACCAAGGGAGGAGGTGGAGCTATTTTTAAGGAATTAACAAACAGACCCATTGAATATAAATATTGGAATGATATACATGAACTAATTCGTGATCTGGAAGTATTGTGGGCAGAAAAATTAGCGGGAAACACAGGTGTTGTAAATGACATAATATCAATTGTAGAAGAACTATATGAAGATGGATACATTGAAAACCGAACAACCGCTTTTAAACAATATAAATGAGAATGCATTGATGTCGACATGTCACAACTAAAATGCCCCTTGACAAATTTGGACGTTCATATGTCCAGTATCAATTAAAGAAACTAGCCCCTCAGTTTAAACAGATTGATGCTAATCAATTTGATATTGAGAATAAGAGACTCAGCAATGTGGCCAATCCCATAGATCCTCAAGATGTCATCACTAGGCAATATTATTATATCAACAAGGTTCGATTTGGATGGAAATCGTTTGACACAGTTGGTGACCCTGAAGAAGATGGTGATGCTATAAATAAAGGATACCTTGATTTCTGTTTACAAGCAGTTCGGAACACTTTCAAAGGAAACGCCAACGCTTATCTAGCGCTGGAGGAAAAACTACATCAACTTAAAGAAATTGTGAATAAATTAGCACCATGTCCAAATTACAACTCGTCAACGAATTGCACAAACCTGCACGAAAAATTTTAAACGAAGGCGAACAATAATTAGAGGTTTTGATGATCTTTGGCAAGCAGATTTAGCTGAATTTAACACATATGCCAAACAAAATAAGGGTTATAAGTATATATTAGTGGTCATCGACTGTTTTTCGAAATACTTATGGACTAAAGGATTAAAACGAAAACAGGTCAAGAAGTTACCAAGGCCATGCAAACAATCTTTGAAAAAGGTCGGAAACCTACCAATTTGCAGACAGATGCAGGAAAAGAATTCTACAATGGCATTTTACTAAACTAATGCATCGTTATGGAGTCAATCATTACTCTACCTATAGCACAAAGAAGGCTGCAATTGCTGAACGTGTTATCAGAACCATTAAAGGTGCTCTATATGTCATTCAGCCTGCAAGGTAAATATAAATGGATTGATACAATTGATACCATAACGATGGATTATAACAATCGTAAGCATAGAACTATTAGAATGAAGCCCAAAGATGTTGGTAATCATACAAAGCTAGAGGCTTACACTAACATAAAAATATTCGATGGGAATCGATATTCTGTGGGTGACATAGTACGAATCAGTAAATTTAAAAATATTTTCGCCAAAGGATACACACCCAATTGGTCTAGTGAACTATTTAAGATTGTGAAAGTTTGCATTACTAACCCCACTACGTACATGCTTGAAGACATGAAGGGAAATCCTGTACTGGGAGGGTTTTATGAACATGAATTACAAAAACAAAGTATCCTGATGTATATCTAGTAGAAAAGTGCTTCCCAAGAATAATAAGTTATTCGTAAAATGGTGGGGATTGGATGAAAGATCATGGATCAATAAGGATGATATTGTTTTATAACATTTAACCTGTACTTTGTGAAACAAATTACTTATATTAGTTATATATATATAGTTTGTAGAAAAGGATGTAGCTCTTAGATGAAATAAAACACACACAAAAATAATAGTATTTTATTTTTAAATATTACATTTATTTTTAAAATTTCATTATCTTATAAAGTGAACCTAAAGTACTTATATAATCACTTAAATTACTGGATGGCCATATACCCGAATCTGGCCCACACCTCCATCCCAAACAGGAATTTGAATTTGTTTCACCTTTATTGATGTTGTCTAGTATCCAGTAATAAATTTTGTGGTGCTCATCGTTTTCCCACGGTTGAAACTTATAGTTGATATTTTGTTCTAATAATATTTCAATCAAAATATCGAGGCACTTGTAGTTAGCATAATATGTCGATTTCTCAATACATTCAGTTATAATAAATACAGTGTCCTTGTAAGCAATATTTTCTAACGTAGATTTAACATTTGTTGAATCATGAACCCTTAATAAATCATATAGATACATTTTAAGCGGTATGTCACCAAGTACACTCATATCGTCTAAGATCCTATCTACTTTATCAAAAGTTAATGAATTGTAGCCTTTATCGGTACACAATTTCATAAAACTTTTAATGGTATCGTCTAATTTAATTTTTTATCAAATAATGTCCTAATAATAATTTCATTTGCACACTTTGAGTTTATAGCACACCAGTAAAAACACTCATCGGGAATAACAATATTTTGTAATATATTCAGTATAAATGTATAGTTTTCAGGAGAGGTCAAAGAACGCTTCAGGTACTTTTGTATATTTGATCACTACTGCACTGCAGCTCTTCCTGCAAGTTGACTTGAAGACTGCTCATTGTTTACTGAAAGTTATACCCCATGGTCTAGTATCAGTGAAATCAAAATTTACTAAGCGTTTATCGTCATAAGGATTGAGTATGACTTTATTTTGTTTAATGGTAAACACATCATGTTTCTTTGACCTTATGAGATGTTGATAGCGCCTTATTACGCTACCTCAAACAGGACCTGTTTATAATCATTAATCGTGATCTGCCTCACGCTTGCTTGCGTAGAACCCTTTGATTTTTTACAACCTTTTCATCAACCGTGTAAGCATACATTTTGCACGAAGTCCTACAAATTCAACCATAATTTCGCCATGGTTTTCATCTTTCATTAAGCCGGGGACCTTTTGTTTACTAATGGAGTCCAAAGATGTTGTCGGACTATAATCAGATGTATCGAATTTATCAATGTCCTCTTTAATACATTGATAGATATCGGGAACCGAAAAGGCGTATATGAGACTATCCGTATCCGTGTACAAGAGCTTAGCATTATTATGGAACTTGGGTAGCGTGTAGCCGTAATGAAAATTATATAAAAAGTTTTGAAACGTCTAAAACACTGAATCCTGCATATATAGGTTTATTGAAATATACTTCAAGCTTATTCATTTGAATGATAAGCATATCATTGTCAAATATTGTACAACTATGAAAATTTGGTTTTGATATGTAAGCACGAGCACCATAGCGACCCTCCCATTTCGTTACTAGCCGTATGTCCTTATGTTTACGTACATTTTCCATCAGCTTCCCGAAAACACTATTAATCATTAATTTATAGAAATTTTATCGAATTCATTTTGAGATTGCTGACGCATGGCTGTATTTAAATCTATATATTTTTTAACCACGGAGACTGTTTAAAACGTAATATACGGTGTACTTTTACCAACTTCAATCCATATTTTAAATATACTTTTAAATTTCTGTAATGAATTACATAATTACGTTTTGGATACAAGGTAAGCAGTAATTTTTCATTTTGGAATCAGACGCGGTGGAACCATATGTTCGGTGCTGCGGTAGATCACTATGACTCTCATGTAATTCTATAGGATAGTCTAAATCACACTCGACTATATAACCAATTTCCGAATCATCAGGATGGTTTATTAACATCTAAAGTTTCAAAATTAGCTTCATCAACAAAAGAAAATCGCCAAATGGTAGAAATTCTGACATGGTGGCTCCATATAAATTATTCACGTCGTAGTACATTAAATACACACTTTCAGAGGTAGGATCAAATTTTTCCTCCATGTACTTATTGTTAGCTTTAGCATACCGATTTGAACATTGAGCTACACCACCTCTAATCCTCTTTCAATAAACATTAACATATCAATGTCTGTAAATAATTCTAACTTTACTTGTGTAATTTTAAGCATAGCATCGAATGCTAAACCGGGAGCTGTATAATAGTGCAGAGGATCAAGTCGTAAGTACTTATACAAGTTTGCCGAAAGTTCTTCGAAAATATCTGCTAAAAGTAGAACGTCTGTTTTAGATACAAATCCGAGTATTCCCTAACGATTTAATACTAAATTTGTTCCAAACATTAACCGCATGCTCAAAACTCTCATCACTGATTCCCTCATTATTAAGATGACTGAAAATGCTTCTTTAGGAGGGAGCGTGGTCTCGTTTAATTTCTCCCAGTATCAATATACTCATAAGGAAACACACCTTTGCGAACTAGTAGAAAATTCTTCTTCATTGTTACATTTAGCTCGGGTAATAACTTTTTACTATTTTCCAAATAGTTTGATAACTTTTCAATACTACTACTCATAAATCTGAAAGAGTCAATAAATCTAAACTTAATTTTACTACCTTCTATTACTTTTGTGAAAGAGATATATCTTTCTTTGTTTATGGGTAGGAGTGAAATCGTACCGGGAAGAGTAGCCAATTCTCTAATGACGAAATGGCTATCATAACCTGACAAATTATGAAACACAACCGGTAAGATGTGAGAGTCTTTATAGTTTAGGTTACAATTCTGATGTGATGCTCCTCGAAATGCTCCGGTGAAATGGTTATGGTCTCTAACCTTTATATCATTATCTGTAAATGGTTTTTCGCAAATGTGACAAATCGTAGTGCTTTCAAAGTGTTCAACCTGATTGGGAGTTAAAGTACCCATAGGAATTATTTTATTAATGATTTCGGTAGCTCCAATGTGCAATACTTTGAAGCTCTTTAACAAACCATTGAATGCAATCATTTCCTCTATAAAGCCTAAATCGAGATAAAGAATCATTGTATGAACACTTTAAGTAGTAAGCAATGCTAAAGGGTATATGTTTGGAATGAAATAGAGTATTACCCCAAGTGATGTTAAATTTGTACACTTTTCTAAAATACTTTCTAAATCGCATAAATTACAAACGGTGCCTTTTCCTGAAATGCGAAATTTTTGAACTGCAGAACATCTCCGCTTCGGTAGGCATCCTGACTGAACATTGATTAAGTTGATGGCAGAGAGTGACATGTTTTTGTAGAAGGTGATCTGAAGAAAAGTGATTCAAGCATTGATAACAAATAAACTTCTTGTGCCCCCTACTCGATAGTTGTTTAGAAAAAAGAGCTGACATATTTTTAATCCACGCGAAATGATAAACCATATTAATTTTTGTATTAATAGCATCAGCAGTAGAACGCGCAGAATGATAATTAGATGAAAGTACTAAAAGATTTATAGGTTCCTGACACTATTTTCATGATTTACACTTAATACTAGCGGTAATACACCTTTCCCCTGAATACAAAACAAATTAATGGAGAGGTTGTTTAATTTTTCAAATTTTTTTACATCATCTATTTTAATGGGAAAGGAAATTGAACCATAATTCAAAACATCTCTAAAATGAGGATAACTGTAAACTCTATCTGAATGAAGTTGCACTGGGTATAATGCCGAAACAACGGCCCACAGGAAGCAGTACTCGTCATCGTTCTTAACATTCACTACCGCATGCTTTACTGCTATGAAGTAAGGAACTTTAACGTAAGTCGAAAGGCCACCTCTAAATGGAGTATAGCTATTAATATTCACCTTTAAATGTAAAACTTCATGTAATGCCCAACCAGAATCCCTTTCGGAAAACTCCTCTAACTTTTTTTGTAATTTGTAATAAACGTTATTGTTATACCACTCACGCAAATTGGTGGTAATATCGATGACATAATTTTTATGGCAAATGTCTTCAACTCAATAACATGATTTTGAGGTTGCATGAAATTGCAGACTAAAATGACATTGACCTTTAGCATCGTTTGTCTTAGCATTACTTTAACCTTTCGCGCAAAACTATTGTATGCATTTTGTAAAAAATAAGAGGGTCCTTGATGTTTGCTATATTGACTATAATTCCAGTAAGTAACCTACCATTGAAACATGAATCTAGAGAGTACCAACTTAATTTGCGTGTACGCTTTTTAGTAACATTTCCACTACCTGTTTTCTCTGAAGCGCTCTTTAACTGTTTAACTCTTATAAGATAACACTTTAGCAATGATAAATTACTTTCGAGTTTAAGCAAATTTTCGCATGTCTCTAAATAAATTTTATTTTGAATTATATCTCGCAATAGCTTAATATTAGTGTTAATTATACGGATGTGCTTTACAAATTCATTTTGGGTTTTCAACAATGGAATAATATTTCTTGTTAAATTAACAATATCACTACTGTTGGGTATACCGTTACTCATAGTTACCTTCAAAACTGTATCCAACACTGCAAGAAAATATGAAGCACACGATTATATAGTAATGGAAACAAATATTATATTTATTTGATATGTAAAATTAAAAATTTAAGTAACTATAGAAGTACTTTAGGTATACAATTGCAATTCTAGTCGTGAGTGCAATATACTGACTGGTACAAAACTGCTCTTTATCTCCTTATATAGTAATATAAACCTAGCATTCAAGGTCAAAACTGCTTATAACTTGTTGCAAGAGCTTCAGTGTGCATAGATTGCATTTTGTAGCGTTTACTGGGAAATATATTAACCTTGACATCAATACTGTTCTCATGACTCATGCTGCATCACCTTTGCTTGCTCAGGTCATTGTACTAACCACTTCCACTTGTTATCAATTTTGTTAACGTTAACAGATCTATGTGTATATAACGTTAAAGTTTTAATTGAATACTCATTAATTATTCACCATTAGTAATGGCTTCATCCAGTAAACGATCTAAACTTTCACTAAAAAGACAGGCAAAACCTTGTATTTTACATGATGTTTTGGTGCGCCCATCAAATAACACCGCACAACTAGCACCCTTCAAAGAGACCATCCCATCATAAATAACATGACGCAACCAGCACCCTTCGAAGAGAGCATCCCATCATCTCCATCAGGGATAGTGATGTAGAGGATGAATTTTCAAGTATTTCGAGAGGTATGTACAATTTTAATTAATTAATATTATAGTTTCCTTTCATTAATTCATAGAGAATTTTAGTACAAATAAAATTATTCATTTTTCAGCATAACACCAGCAACCACGGTTATAGCAACACCCCACAACCACCACCGTTGCGAAACCTGCAATATGGAGGAAAAATTTGACTCTTATAGAAGGGCATCTCACACAGCAGGATTATGAGCACGATCCACCGACCCTTCAAGCCTTTAGGAAACAAGTATTCGGTGGTTGCGAAAGCTTCACAATGACTATTTGAATAGTGAGGTGGTGGGGTGGAGCGAGCGGAAAAACTGGATAAAGAACTGAAGGAGGCTAATCAATATTTAGAGTGTGCGGCAAAATATACTAAAGACTGAAAATATATTGCTTACGTTGGAAGGATGGATGTGTGATGTTTTTTGTGGAATTTATTGTATCTTTTCATTATACAAAATAAATGTAAATTGTTTTTATATTTTTATTATTTTTCATGAATTATTCCATTATCCAAAAATTTTACTACAGCTAAAAAATTTGAGTGATAGTCCAAGTTGCGCTAGAAAAGTGAAATTAAAACATCTGAAGTCTGACTTACTCATGCATAAATTTCTGCATCAAAGTAAAGCAGTCCTTTTGCAAATTTTAATTGCATGCTGTTACAAATTTTAACTTATAATAAGTTAAGGAAATAATTGAATCCTTGAGTAAGTGCTGAATACAAAATGTTAATTTCAATTAATTTTGTAATTATAGGAAATAATAACTTAAAAATACACTAAGAAGGTTATTGCAAAATATCATATAAAAGCATATATAAAGCATATAAAGCATATAAAGAAAGTGTGAAAATATAATACAGTTAAAAGAAAGCTTGCGTTAAATAAAAGTTAAAACAGTTCTCAAATGCATGTAAATCTGAAAACTTTACAGCATGTATTTATGCAACACAAATGACACAATTGCATTCATATATATTTTTACAAATCCTGTTTAAAAGTTGTAATGTAAATTGATGACATAGAAATAGAATGTTCTAAATGCTTTCACAGCAAAAACTGCGTTCATTATCCTACAATGATTATTAACGCTGCACCGAAAATTACAAGTCATGTTTTAAGTGTTGTTTTAAAATTGAATTTGGTAATTTAAAGAGCATTTAGATACATTAAATGGATAAATGGCATGCATATGTTTCTTCTGAGCTTACGTAAGTACAAAAAGGTGTGTTTTAAGTGCTTTTTGTTGTTTCAAAATGGAATTGGCAATTTAAGTGTAATTTTTCATATTTTGAAAAATTATTACATCAAATGATAGATTACCACTTCTACAACACAACTGCGTTGAAAAAAATTTTTTTTCTCGAATTAGACGAAAAATTTAAATTTTTAAGAGCGCATTTTCTAGGACTTTACTAACCTTCCCCACATCCCTCCTACACCCTGCCCGGAGGACGTCCTCGTCGACTCGTTTTTATCTCTTTCCATAGATATGTACATACATCTTTTCTTACATCACACACTTTCAAACATACATCACTTTCGTAGTTCAAGTACATGTCTATCGTTTACACAACAATAATTGCAATTATGCATTCCATTCTAGTACAGTACTTGAATATCATATTACAAACCATACTTATAATACTACATGGATGCATTTTTGCAATTGCATGCTTTTTACTCATTACGAGTACAATCCATTTAAGTTGAATTGTAATTATGTATATATATGTAAGATGTCTAAAGATTCATTGTGAGCGTTATTATTACTTTATTTCTTGTAAAATCGTTAAAATCTATTTTAGAAAAAAACCGTATTACAAATAGTTTACAAATTAGTTACACTATTATTTTATTTTATCATATTTCATATTGGTGCTTGATTTATTTAAAATGCATTCTAATAGTAAAAGAGGACCTTCAATTTTTTCCTAATTTTTTAGTTCTATCTTTGGCGCTCTTACTTATTGGATATATACGGAAATTCAGAATTTTGGGTAAAGGATTATCGAGTTGTGATTTATTAAGCAATTTCAGTAGTACTTTCATTGCTAACATGAATTGTTCCATCACATTTTTTATCACATTTTTTTTGTGTTTTCAAATTTTGGAAACTGTATAATTGGCGCTCTTACTTATTGGGTATATATACGAAAATTCAGAATTTTTGGGTAAAGGATTATCGAGTTGTGATTTATTAAGCAATTTCAGTAGTACTTTAATTGCTAACATGAATTGTTTCATCACATTTTTTTATCACATTTTTTTTGTGTTTTCAAATTTTGGAAACTGCTATAATTGGCGCTCTTACTTATTGGGTATATATACGAAAATTCAGAATTTTTGGGTAAAGGATTATCGAGTTGTGATTTATTAAGCGATTAACAACGTTCAATTACATATCAAAACTACAAACTTTGTCATTAATCATTGAAAATTTTTTTTCACATTTTTTAGTTTTGAGAATTTTGGACTGCTACCTATTGCGCTCTTACTTGTTTAGTATACATGCCAAAATTGGAATTTTTGGGTAAAGGATTAGTGATTTATAAATAAATATAAATATATATAAGTTTATGTGTCATTTCTTCCTACATAATTTGTATAATTTAAGTCATGATAAGAAACTCGTTTAATATATATATATCTATATAATTCAATTAAAACCAAACAGAAATTTCACTTTTTTTCTTTCTTCTATGCCTACACACACACTTTATTTTTTTCAAATGAAGTGCCTTTTCCTTATGCAATATAACATACATGTAATTACTTATTTACTAAAGCACCTTTTCATGGCACATTCACTGAAGTTGCATCATTTTCTTTTTAGCTCATACAGCTCTAAATCTACCCTCAATTTTTTATTTCCTTGATTAACACCTCGAGCCTTTTCTTTCTCTCATCAATACTTAATAATTCTTTCTTTCTTCTCTCCTTATCAATCTTATTACTTTCACCATTTCTAGCAATGAAAAGTTTACTGAATCATGCAATCACGGAGAAGCCTTTTATTATAAACATGCATCCTTTCAAAACTGCTAACCTCCTCAAAAACTTTCAGATTTCTAAGAATGATTACCTTGCAACTTCTATTTTTAGCTTTTCACCTTGACCTTTTATATTTCTAAGAAACCACCGTAAGTCAATAACCTTTGACCTTCAAAACTATTTTTGATTTATGATTACCTTGCAACTTTTTAGCTTTGACCTTGACCAACTACATTTTAAATCTCCCGCTTAAAGTTCGACCTTGAAAGAGCTCCAAAAGCTTCCGATTTCACCACCAGAGGGCGAGTGACTCAAAATTTAAATCCCCACCACAAGCATGCTTGAGACGTGGAGCGCGTTCTGGCATAACGAGAAAACTCACTTGACCTTGAAATAAATCCATAAGATTTACATGGGTGACCTTGAACTGGTCCAGGATCGGCCTTATATGTCTACTTGTATACGCTAACCTTGTGTTAGGAGAAAGCTTTTAGAGATCAAATTCCAACCTACAAACTAGCTTAGTGCTCTTTAGTGCACTATGTTAAAATGTCATCTATAAGTTTACAAAATGGAACTTTTATTTGTTCAGACTAACTTCATGCTGTCAAAAAGCTTTCTCCGAAGACACTCCAAATTATATATTTGATTAGTGCTTTATTAGTAGTGTCTAGTGCTTTTAATTTTAAGAATTAGGCCTCAAACTCAAATGGCTGTCTTTTAGTTAGTGATCTTTAGTGCTGCAAAACTGTTTAAACATTTTGAAACTGAGATCTCAAAACTAAATCGCAATTTGTTCTGACTGACTTCACACTAGCATAAAGTCGGTCAAATATATTTGGTTAGTGCTCTGTTAGTGTTTGAAAATGGTTTCTCGAAAATTCAAGTACGTATAAATAAGCATGGAACTCCCTGCTCCTTAACCCAATAAAAATATCAAACACTAATAAAAGTTAATTGTAGACAATAAGAATATAAGTTTGATTGAATAAAAAAATAATATGAAGGGTAACATCCATATCGTTGTTTGCGATGTATAGCTTTTTTGAGTCATCGTATACTTCCCGTTTAAAACATATACACCTACACAAGTATAAGCGGGACAGGTGAGGGACTACGACGCCCGCCTACGACGCCCGCCGTCGTGATGTCTGAACTTCGTGCAATTACCGAGGGGTGTCGGCTGCTTTCGGCGTGCATTCTCTCGGAGGCCCCACCTCTTTTTTGACGGTTTGTTTTCGGGAGCCTCTTTCAACCCTTTGATCTTAATTTTTACCCCTTAAACACATTTTCATCCCTAATTAGGGCCCCTTTGTCAGTCTAGCCCCTGGAGGGTAGAAAAATGCGCGCGCACATACCATGTTCTGATTGGAGGACCTGAGTTTTTTCGACGGCTTCTTTTCTGGGTCCACTTTCTACCCCTTGACGTCGTTTTAACCCTAATTAAGGACCGTTTGACCGTATCAAAAGCCTTGTTGTCATACAAAACCCTGGGTTAGGGGTGCTTGGTCCGGATGGCAGCACGCTATCTCAGTGTATCTTGACGTCATAATTAACGCCCACGCTTTCATGAGTCAAGCCAAACACATAAGCTGGTTTTAATTACATTTAAAATTAAAGAGTCAGGATTTTCGTTCCGTCGTGCAGACCAGCTGAGCTCCACTGTAATAGTGGCTACGCTGGAGAAAATAAATAGTAATGTAAATTTTTTTAACAATGATACGTTAAATTTGCAAGTAAACAGGGTTGTTTTACCTGTGGGTTACCGTGGTTCATCCCGTCAGAGATGGGGTTGGTTTTGCTGAGTTTTGTAGACGTAAAGACGGTATTGTAACTATCATCAATAGGGATCATCTAAGTTTAGGCAGGGCTTTAGCGGTTGCCATAGTTGTAGCTGAGACCGATCCTTAATTGTCTAACCTTAGAAAAAGTCGTACTATTTTGGGTCGCCGGACACAGGAGTTATGTACTGTCGCTAATGTGAATTTAATTAACGGGATAAATATTGAGCATATTCAACCATTTCATGATTATTTAACAAATTACACTATAGTCGTATGTAACCGTAGGTTAGGTAAGCCGGTTTATGTTGAGGGGCCAAGAAGTCCCACACGTAAAGTATTAAACTTAATTTTTTGTAGACGCCCATTATAATGTAATTATTAGTTTAGCCTATGTTTTTTCAGCGACGATCTTTTGCGAATTCTGTAGGTATAGAACGCCATAAGAGTTGCAGTAACATCTGCCCCGTCAACACCATCACAGGCTTAGTGGTCCCTGCAGCAAACTGCCGAACTTGTTTATAGAGTGTATGGAAGGGGAAGATGCCTCATACATGTACATGTGGTTTTGCATTTTGTCCAACCTGTAATTCCGAAAAACCTATCCGGCATTTCTGCTTCATGTCCAAAAGCAAGGCGGACTCGAAAAAACTCACGAAAGACTTCATTTTTGTCTTTTACGATTTCGAGTACCGCCCAGACTCACCTACTAACAACACTAACACATTCATGCATACTCCTACGTTGTGCGTTGCCCAGAATGTCTACAAACACCACCATGCATTAATACCGATCTGGATATTGAGCAGGGTTCCGAACATTGTGGGCAGTGTCAGCACATATTCTCATTCTCAGAACTCCTTTCATACATTTCATCGCTCTCCAAGAAACGAGTAACCATTACAGCCCTAGCTCACAACTCCCAATCCTATGACTATCAATTTATCCTTAACGAAATCCTTAAGAATCCCTCTGCATAGAATCCTAAAACCATATCTAACGGCACTAAAATCATGTCCCTTGCCTGTGACAATAACATAAAAGTCTTTGATAGTCTAAACTTTCGCGATTCAAAAGGCCACATCACCTGTTCAACACAATGCAAAACCAAAATTATGGTGGAGTTTTACCAGCCATGAACTTTTACGGTGTCAATGAAATGTCTTCCGAAGCCCGAGCAGACTGTATAAAGTGGTACAATGACGAAATTGCAAAGCACACTCGTTTTAATTTCAAAAATGAAATAGAGCGATATTGTGTGCAAGACGTCAGTATCCTTAGAAAAGCCTGTCTTGAGTTTTGGAAGAGATTTATCGCCGAAAACAAGGTTGACCTGTAGTCTTGTTTTCCACAGAAACTTTATTCGCGAGAACACTATTGGACTCATACCAAACGGCGAATACAGAATGGGTGACAATCAATCGAGGATTGCTTTTCAATGGCTTCTCTGGTTCGAGTATTCTGAAGGCAGACGGGAACACGAGTGAAGTACGGTATCCTGGTTGACGGGTTTTGTGACGATACAAAGACCGTATACCAGTTTCACGGGTGCTATTACCAGGGTTGTGAAAGGTGTTACCCCGATCAAGCTGGTAATATTAAACGCGAACCGAGTACAGTGTTTTTGGGTCGTGAGAAAACGGTGGCAGCATCACGCAGGATACGCTCTTTTACCTATGATTTATTTGAAATTTTGGAATGTGAATTCAAGTCATTTTTAAAACAAAATCCGAAGCAAAGGACTTTGTTAACTCAAATAACGTGCGGAATCTACCACCTCTGAGTCCCCGCTATAGTTTCTTCAGAGACCGTACTAATGCGGTTAAGTTGTATTATAAGGCAGAACAAGATGTGCAAATCGGGTATTAGGATGTTTGTTCACTGTACCTCTATATGAACAAATATTCCAAGTATCCGGTGGGGCATCCTACACTTCGAATTGGTGCCGAGTGCTTAAACCCCGACTTGAACACTGTCGTGGGCCTTGTGAAGTGTAGTGATTTTCACCATCCTGTCTTGCCTCTTAAGATGCATGGTAAATTAATGTTCGTCTTGCGTAAAATCCGCTGAATTGTGCTGAAACCATGTTCCAGCATGATTGCACACATACGCAGGACGAACGTAAATTTACCAGAACTTACGTTGCGGAGAAACTTGGAAAGACTATAGACTTAGGGTACCGAGTCTTAGAAGTTCTTGAGTGTGGGAGTAAGAGGTTTGCCAATACGACAGGGCTAGTATGAGTGGGGGGTCTTTTCTCGGGTTACGTCGATAAGTTGCTTAAGATCAAGCAAACGTGTTCGGGCTGGCCTTCGTGGTGTAACGACGATGAAGTACCGATACATCCGCGAATATTTGGTCCAATTAGACAAAAACAAAATTTGCGCTAATCCTGGACTTACATACATTTCAAAATTATTTTTAAATTCATTTTCGGGAAAGTTTCGGCAGAGGAAGGATTTAACGCAAACCAGCATTATTTCTGAACCGAATTTTTCAATATTATGGTCGATCCTTCAAAGGAGGTCCAGTCCACTTTATCCGTTAATGAGGAAGTTATGGTAGTAAACTGGATTAGACCAGATGATGGGGTAGAGCAGCTCAATACTATCAATGTCGTCTTGGCAGCTTATACAACCGCCAATGCTCGCTACGTGGAAAAGTTTGCGGAACGGGTTCTGTACTTTGATACAGACTCCGTGATTTTTCCACAAAGCCTCGGTGAATGGGCTTCACCTGTCAGTGATTTCCTGGGTAACATGACGGATGAGGTGGAGGCTTGCGGAGTCGATACTGGAATCACGGAGTTCATAAGTGGGGGTCCGCTAGTATTGGATGGCATCGAACCTATGTACGCACAAACTGACCGTAGAATACTTAGAACCCCTGCATACGAAGTTGTATCAAAGCCAGAGAGCAAGGTTTACCAGGTGCAGTACAGTAAACGTCGCAGAAACGAGGACGTTATGACACGCTCGTCCCTAGTGTACGATCTATCCCTAGTTTCTAGCTTTAAAAAATCATGTTTAACAGTCACGTGACCATCCATTCATAGCCCTTACCCTTTTATTTATATTTAACCCAGTGATTTTAATTTTGGATATATTTTAGATTATAATTATGCCTTTTTAATATTTTAACTTGTATGCAAAACTCGCCACGCACGTTAATTTATAATGGTAGTACAAATGGATAATTGCCTGACTGCGTGCGTGCGTGCCTGCGTGCGTGCGTGCGTGCGTGTGTACGTGTAAGGTGTGTTTGTGGGTGTGTGTGTGTGTGTGTGTGTGTGTGTGCGTATTGTGTGTGTGTGTGTGTGTGTGCGTGCGTGCGCGTGTGTGCGTGCGTGCGTGCGTGCGTGAGTGCGTGCGTGGGTACGTGCGTGCGTGCGTGCGTGTGGTGTGTGTGCGTGTATGCGTGTGTGCGTGCTTGCTTGCTTGCTTGCGTGCGTGCGTGGGTGCATGTGTGTGTGTGAGTTGTCTGTGTGTAATCTTAGCGTAGCATTATAACACTTTGTTTTGCGACGTTTTTTGTCGATCCCAACTGTAGTGTTCAGTAGGTTGTATGCTGAAAATTCTGCTGGTTTATTGGATCAGTACCATCTCACCCAGGTCTAAACCCGATACACTTTCCCTGCAGTGTCAAGGTCGTGTAATGGGAAACAACAGATAAAACACATCATCACCTTTACGTTGGTAGTGAATATAAAATGAACATGCCGTATTATGAACACACAATCAAGGATATTCGACATTTTGTGGCATAACAACAGCTGCTGATGATATACTCGTAGAGGAAGATAAAGAAAATGAGAACGGCGACACAGTTAGCGCAGACACCGAGTAGTCCGATGTGGTGGGAGAGTCAAGTGATGATCTAGCAGATAAGGATGAGGATGTTCGTGACAGATGAAAAAAAAAGTAATACAATAAATTATTAAAAACCCTTTTATTATTGTTAATGACCAAGGTGCTTTGATAGAACACATTTTCAGAGCAACATCTTGAATTTATTTCCATATTACCCGACTCTTTAACTTGAAATGTAATTCTAACCAGTTAATGTATTTGTTTTGATTGATGAAGGCGTGGACGTTAATGATGTCAAGATACACTAAGATAACGTGTCTGCGGGCGCCTCCAGTGCTGACCTGCTGACATCTGGACCAAACGCCTCCTGACTCAGGGTTTTGAATGACAACAAAGCTCTTAATACTGACAAAACGTCCTTAATTAGGGTTAAAACGACGTCAAGGGGTTGAAAATGGTCTCCGAAAAGGAACAATCGAAAAAACCACAGGTCTCCAATCAGAACACGGTATGCGCGCGCATTTGTCTACCCTTCAGGGGCTAGACTAACAAAAGGGCCTTAATTAGGAGTCCCAAAAAGGAGCCGTCAAAAAAGGGGTGGGCCTTCCAAGAGAATGGACGCCGAAAGCAGCCGACGCCCCTCGGTGATTTCACACAGGGCCGTCTTGAGGGGTGTGCGACTGCTGCTGTCACACATGGCCACGCGACATGAAATGCTTCGCGTCCGCTACTTGTGCGTGGTATAGAAGATAAATTATAAACTATGGACAAGTAATATGAGTAGGCCAATAGTGGTTCGATGCTGTACCAAGACTAATAGTTAATTTTAAAAGTACTTTTGAATACATAATTTTCTGTAAGGCTAGGATATACATATTTTTGTACCTCAACTAAAACATCTTCTATTTGGAGAGTATTTCAAAATTGGTGTTTTAACTTCAAATGCACGCGCCATCTGTATGCTGTGATCCAAACATAACCCACCGTAGTCCTACCTATGATGCGTACTAGAGCCCTAGAATATTATGGTTAGCTTATACATTGTAGTTACTAATCTGGCTTTTAGCCATAACAATGTTAATCAAAATTTGCAGGTTAAAATTTCTTCTCAAAAAACACATAGGCGTCACAATCAAAATAAAGATATTTTTAAAGGAGGTACGTTAAATTTATGCCGTGCTCAATGGATGGGAAATTTTGCCAGGCTCTATTAGTCTAATAATTTTGGATTGTGTGTTGAAAGCTTAACATTAAACTCCCATTTTCATTGGAATATTTCATAAAATTGCTGATTTTGTGACCCAACTCTACTACAACGCGTAAAATAACCTTAATATTTAGGGACTCAAATGTTTACTATGTGCAGGGTGGCCAACTAAGAATGCGAGGTAAACTTGTTACAAATGGGAAACATTATTTCTCATCGTAGAGGCTTTGCATCAAAAAGTTATTTAAAACGCAATAAAAACCTGGAAAATATTGTTCAAGTTTCTGAAATGGCCGCTAGGGGCGTAACTGAATCTTGAATCTAAAAAGTTTTCTGTGAATTCTCATATTAACCTAATAAAAAATAACTGATCTTTGAAGTCGAGGACTGAACTTTTTGTTTGGCATTTTGACGTATCTAAAATAAAGTGGTGGGTATTCAAAGGTTTCCTTAAATACCCCCTCTTCGAAACGCTAATCCGATTTTAACAAACTGGCGTTGAAATGAGCTATTCTTGGGAAAATGTTATAATATGAAGTTTTGTTATTCACATGTCGTCGCTAGAGGGCTTTGTTCGACATTCCGACAGAAACGGTTAATTTTCGCAAAAAATTAAATGCATTGGTATGACTTTTTTCATGAAAAAGTAGCTAAATGATGCCTAAACAAACTCGCGAAAACCGCATCTCGATATCGTGTTCTTAACTTAAAATATCGGCCAAAGAAAACTTTATACGAAAATTTTTGTTTTTTTTTAACCATATTTTACTGGAATTGTTTCTATTATATAAGTTGTGGCCCTTAAAAGGACCGATTTAAAGAAGGCAGGTTTTTAATGCCCCCATAAATGCTCGAAATGCTGACCATTACGCTCTGTGCATTGCTGAAGCCTCTCATGACTAGACAGAACTGCAGCTTCAATTTCGGCTCTCGGTATGTTACGTATTGCGTCACGAATCCAATTTTTCATACCTTCTCTAGTAGTAGGTTGAGTCCGAAACACGATGTCCTTTAAGCGCCCCTATAAATAATAATCTAGACAAGTTAAGTCTGGCGACGGCGGAGGCCATGGAAATAGACTCCTCTTCCAATCCACCGCTGTTGAAATACTGCATTAATATGCTTTCGCACATTAATAGCAAAATGTGGGCAACCATCCAACTGCAAAACAATTTTGCCTTGTTTCCAGAGGCACATCTTCCAACAACAACGGTAATTGATTGGCCAAAAGTCAAGAAATACATTGCCATTTAGGGGTTGCTCGAAAAATATGGCCCAATAATTCTGCCTCCCAGTATGCCACACCATACATTTAAACTCCAACGTCCTTGGCGCTGAACTTCACGCAACCAATGGATTTTCTGCAGACCAATAATGCATATTGTGCAGATTGACTCTCCGTCACTACTGAAGGTGGCTTCATCGGTCCAAAGAATTTGAAATAAAATTCTCTATTTTCGCGTATCATGCCTAACATCCAATGGCAATAGTCTAACCTTCGATCAAAATCTTCCTCTTTCAAGGCGTGATGGAAAACGACATGATATGGGTGCATTCTTAAAGTAATTAAAAAAAGTTTAAACGAATACCTATATATTTTGATGTCCATTAGAACTTACCTATGGTCCTTCAAAATATTTTGAACCGTTGTCCATGATATGCCCAACTCAGTGGGTAATGCTCTTGTGCTATCATGAGGATTTCCTTCAATACAGCGCAGTACACGGTTAATATTTTCTTGTGTTCTTCCAATTCTTTGCCGTTGAAACGTAGGCCTAAAACTGCCATTGGCTCGTAAGCTCGCCACTAATCGGAAAAAACTCTTACATCGCAAGGACGCCGATTTGAATGTCGAGCCGTGTAAACTCTTTTAACTACTGCGGCATTCTGAAGACTTCAAAATAAACCGCAAGCATATAAACAGCTTCATTATTCGTAAAACGCATTTTGAAAGAACAAAAATTGCTCAAAGTAACGCGAAAGTATTGACAACTATTGACAATTTGAGGATTATGTATGTTTTGTTTAGGTATCTGTTTCCATTGCCTGCTTCTATTAATTGTATTTTCGTATATATCCATAGTGAATATGCATTTAAACAAACAAAAATAGGCCTTTCGTATAACTTTTAGCATTGCTTACTTGCCTTTAGTAATTTCAAAAAGGGTGATTTCATTCTGGTGTATAAATTTAAAAACATTTAAAATCGCAATTTCTAGGTAACCTATTCAGAGCCGAAATTGAAGCTGCAGTTTTGTCTACCCATAAGAGGCCTCAGCAATGCACTCCTTTAAATCGGTCCTTTTTAGGGCCACAACTTACATAATAGAAACAATTCCAGAAAAATATAGTTAAAAAATAAAAATTTAAGGGATTTTCGTATAAAGTTTTCTTTGGCCGATATTTTAGGTTAGGAACAAGATATCGAGATGCGGTTTTCGCGAGCTTGTTTAGGCATCATTTAGCTACTTGTTTATGAAAAAAAGTCATACCAATGCATTTAATTTTTTTGCGAAAATTAACCGTTTCTGTCGGAATGTCGAACAAAGCCCTCTAGCGACGACATGTGAAACTAACAAAACTTCAATTATTTTAACATTTGTAGCCCAAGAAAAGCTCTTTTCAACGCGCCCAAGTTTGTTAAAATCGGATTAGCCGTTTCGAAGATACGGGTGATTTAAGGAAACCTTTGAATACCCCCCACCACTTTATTTTTATAGATACGTCAAAAAGTGCCAAACAAAAAGATTATCCTCGACTTCAAAGATCAGTTATTATTTTATTAGGTTAATATAGCAGAATTCACAGAAACATCACTTTTTAGATTCAAGATTGCAGTTACGCCCCCTAGCGGCCATTTCAGAAACATGAAAATATTTTCCTGGTTTTTGTATTGGCCGTTTTAGTAATAACTTTTTTTCCGAAAGCCTCTACGGTGTATAGTCTCCCAGATACAGTACCTCGCATTCTTAGTTGGCCACCCCGTACAATCATATAGGCTTACGGCGACTTAGTCGGGGTCTCCAACTTATATTGGTAAATTCGGATTTTGAGACCTTGTTTATTAACGAATTTCTGTTTGTGTCATCAATGTATGCTGGGCTACACGACAACGAATTGCTTGTTGTTGTACATGAGATAATTGATGTATTGGGGTCAATCAATTATTATAACTTCACATATAACCAACTTGCTGATAGTTGTATTTAGTTATGAAGAAGAAACGATCAGACTTATCAGGTATCACTCACTCTCTCACACCTTTTTTGTGGCAAGTTTAGTCCTCTACACATTTTGTTCCAATAATTTTTTTATAGCGTATGTTATCAAAACCCGTTTTTTGGCCGCCATTTTTCCCAGATGATAACCGGGGGGGAGGGGGGGGGGATTTGGAAAGGAGTAATTTTTTTGGGCACTTAATACAATAAACAACTTTCCACAAACCACTATCTCAAAAATCCCCCCGGGACTGATAACTCGATTGGAGTAACGTTTTAATATCATTTAGGTTGCAACATTAAGATGATATTGAAATTTACTTTGAGACGGTTTAGAGCTTCTGCATTTGTTCATTTGTTTGTTTTTATTATAAAATTATGTGCAAAATGTGCAGTATTTGGTATATAAACATTACGTGCACATATACGCGTTAGAATATTAAGTGCATAAGATTTAATAAATTTACATTGACGAAAATAAAGTTTTGGTGTTTTGCATTGCGTGAAACTGCACAAGAGCTTCATTATATTTCTAAACAAAATATTATGTTTTAAGTTATGCATTTTTATGATTTTTCCAAGGTGGATATAAAAAAGAAATATGATGATACTTTTCATATTTCGTATAAGCGAAAATATGAATAAATAAAAAGTATTCATTTCTCTTCACTATATACTCTTTGCTAACGCAACATGAACACAAGCATAAGAAAGTCATGTGCCAGCCACATAAAATTTTTTTAAGTTATTATGTCCTGAAAGTAAACAGCACTACAAAGGAGTGATACAACTAAGCTTTTCACCACAGCTTCAGAAATTCCTGTGCACGTCTATCGCAAAAACTTACTCTGTATATAAATTTGATTTGTGTAATGCGTAAAATTATCTGAAATAAAGTTATTAATTTGTATATACATTAAAAAAAATGTCAGTTTGTTTTCTTTTATTGGTAAAATGTAACAATTTATATTATTCATTACAAATCTAAATAGTTCTTAAGCTTGCTAAAATTGTTTATACTAGATTTATTTTTTTATTAGTTTTTGATGTTATTAATTTTAAGGTAATGTAAGCGCGTGGTTTTTCTGGAAGTGAGACTAATATCCAGCACACAAAATGCCACAAGCGAAATATCGTATTCACTACAATCAGAATTGAACCACGATTTTAGCTTTCCTCTAATCATTAACATTAGAAACATTTGTATTTCTTAAAAATTAATAATAAACAATTTAGATGATCGTTAGGCAACACACATTGAAGTCTAGAATAAAATGTGCAGCAACTTGGCGCTGTATCTATAAAGTAATTAGTTTATGAAAATTTAACTTAGATTGAGACATGTTCACACAATAAAACATTCATCCCTAGTATCAACTTACAATTTTCATTGAAATATTTAAATCTAAAGAAAAATGGAAATGTTATTTAAAAGAGCAACATCGACGTATACACATATAAGAAAAATTGTTCAATAAATATAATGTTTTGTGTTTGTGTTGCAACATTGCCTTTGTTAAAGTTTATGAAGTAACAGAGAAAGAAGCACAAATATTCATACAACACACAAAATAAAATACATATAAAAAAAACTTTTTGTAATAAAATAATACAATATTTACAATAATTAGGACAAGGTAATTAAATTAACGATGGAACAAAAAAGTGTAAAATTCACAGGTAAAACAGTTTCAAGGTGAAAAGCACTTTTCATCTTTAAATAATAGATTAAAATTTTGAAAATATTACTAAAATTAATAATACTAATCCTATTGCTTCTTACTTAACGATTTATCAGATTTTTCTATATCTACAGCTATATCGTATTCATGATCACTACCAATATTTGTGTCATAATATGCATAATCATAACTGACATCCTTAACCTTCTTTGCAGGCGTTGTACTTTTCTGACTGCTTACAACTGGAGGTGATACTGATGGTTTATTTGCGGTTACTGTACTTTTAGCTGCCTTTGATGGTACGTTTGCGTTGGTACCCGTGTAATCTGCAGTTCTAAATGAGTTTGGTGTTACCGAAAAGGGTCGAGGTTTCTGTGTTGTTGATACTGGCACATTTTTGTTAGTTTGGCTGTAATTGTTTCTGTATTCATTTCTGCTGCTTGCTATATTTATACTATGAGCGGCTTTTAAAAATTCATCATCATGTTTATCATCTTCATTGTTGTATTTGGGGTTGTAGGAGCCATCATCGTATTGTGTTTCATCGAAGCGATTTGATCTTCGAGGAATTGCGGGTGTGGTGGGTGTTGAATATGGGGTTGTAATGCGTGGAACTGTTGGTGTGTACTGAGTGTATTGAGGTGTTTGCCTTTGAATTGGTGCTGGATTACTTACAGGTGTCTGTTTAACGGTTTGTTGCTGAGTTGGTTGATTATTGGTGGGTTGAGTGTTTTGTGTTGTTCTTGCTGTGTCATACTGAAGATGGTGGTAGTTGAATGGTGGTGTATTGCGTGCTAGGTTTGTTGTAGTTTGTTGATTGTTGACTGGGTTGATTGTATGCTGGGTTTGTTTGTGGGACGGCTGTGCTGGATTGTTCTGTGAAGGGTGAGTTTTTATTTTGCTTAGGAGCGTAGGTGGTTGGATAGTTCTCTGGTTGTTTAAAGGGTGTTGTTGGTTTTTTTGTTTGTGTGTTGTATACAGTGGGGTAGTTTTCGTATGGCTTTACTTTAGTAGTCTCGTACTGATCCTTATACTGTTGTTGTCCTTGAGGAGTGTTTCTATAATTTTCCGTTTCTTTCGTTTGCGCTTGTGTTTGAACTGGAGATGTTTGTTCTTGTTTCTTCAAATTGGTTATTGGATAATTTTCAGTTACTCTCTGTGTATTTTGATTATTGTACCTTTGTGGTGGTGGATTATAGGGTGTTGGATAATTTTCTGTTGATCGAGCTGGTGGAGCTGTAGGGCTGTAGTTAAACCGATTTGTGCTACTTTCACTGTTGTACTGACTTGGGCGGAATGGTGTTGGTGTACTTACGGTATATTGGGTTGTTTGTGAATTGCGATTGTATTGCCCGTAATTTTCACCGCGGTACCGGCCGTCGTCTTCAGAGGCTTTACTGGTTGTTTGCCGAAAATTGTCAGCGTTATTATATTGTGGGCTAACACGGGTACGAGATCGTGTTCTAGGTGTTTCACTTGAAATCGGTACTGATCGCGCCGTTGTGCTAGTTGGTAGATAACTACTTCCTGCAAAGTTGTTAGAGAATCCGCTTGCACGAGGTTTTTCAGTTTGATTTTCATAATTTGGTTGACGGTTTTGTTTACGTCTATTTGTTTTTCTCCTTTGGTAATGGTCGTTGTCCTGATTTGCATTCACATTAGCAGGTTCGTAATCATCATCATCGGTTTCCTTCCCACCATTTCGATTATTAAAGAAATTTGAACTGCTCGAACTTTTAAAAATATCCTTTTCGTTATTATTGTTATTATTCTTATTCTCACTGTAAGAGTTGCGATTTTGGTACTGTTTTTTAGGTTGATAATTGAAATTGTCACGCTGTTGATTAATTCTTTGTGATTGGTGTTCTCGATTAATTCTAACGTCTCCAGTTTCCGCTCGTTGTAATGAGAAGGGTTCCTCGTCTTCACCGTATTTTACAGCTTTCGATTCAAATCCTAAATAGTAAGTATTAGAAGATAAGCGTTAAGATTGAGAAAGTGAAAGTACCTGAACCGATACGGTAAAGGTCGAAGTTGTCGCTTGAATAATAAAGCGTTGTAGCATCACAATCAACGTCTTGCCAATCTGCACAGATTTGATGATCTTGATCAAATGCAGTGCCGTTTGAGCATAAGAAACGAAAATCTTGTACCTTTAATTAAAATTGTTTTTAATGTAGTGTAATGACCCATGCAATTAAACTTACTCCAACACCCGAGACTTTAACGCAGACATGGAACATTTGGCACTGCGTTTCAGGATCGGCGTAATACCCTCCTAAAATTTTATCCCTGCACGAGAACCCTGTATCTGGCATATTTTCTAAGCTGTATGTTGGAAACGGTCGATGATTGAGAAATTGAGCGGAACTCCATTCCGCGTAAAGTGCTAAAATATTAAGTGTTAATACTTCTTAAAATTAAAATTAACAGCAATGATGATAATAATCCAAGGTGGCTTTACACAATTTCATTGCAAGTTATCGTTAATTAAAATCCCTTTGTTATATTCCAAGTATAGAGAAACTTACATCGTGATTGCGATGCCAAATAATTAATGGCATTCACACACACGCTGTAAAATTTCTAATTTATCTTATGTACTGAATCAGAGGTGAGCGCTCTCACTTAAAAAAATTATTTTAGAATTAATTTCGTAACTAGAAATTTGCGGATGCGAAATTAATCTTCGAATTTTAATATTATATAAGTTTTATTGTTATTTCACAAGAATTAGCTAACTAACATTGAGCATTTAAATTCGATTAGCATTATAGAAATCCTAAAGTAAGTGAAAAACTTGATTTGTTTCAAACAAGGTTTAAGCCTGAGAACTGAAGATAATTGCATTATTGTTTCACTTGAGAGAGTGCTGTATCTAATAATTATATAATAGAAACAGATTTCACACAAACGAGAGCTGAAAATACGCACCCTTCTTCGTATTCCAGAAAATGTTATAAATTATTCTTGAATTTTTAAGGAAGTAATTCCATAATAGGATTATAATTTAATAACATACCCACTGACTATTTTTATCACGCACACATTTTTAAAAAACCGAGAAAGACACAAAAATAAATCACTGCACTGAACAAAATGAAAATGGGGTTAATCCACAGGCAGGTCAAGCGTGCGAAAATTTTTTTTTTTCATACTCACCTATTAAAATACATACACTAACACCTAGCATGATTGCAAGTCGGACGCAGACTGAAGCTTAAGAGCGCATCTTCAAACCATGTTAGTGAAAGGATTATCCTCAACAAGAGGTTGCTTGAGGCTACAGATTCCATAACTGGGGATTTTTTTAAAGAATGTTATACAGTATATGCAATTGAAGTTATGCAATTACCGTATTGTATGAAATGTTTTATCGAGTTGAAAGAAGTACATTCATATTTAATGAAACAAAATTTTAAACTGATGTATGCATATGATAAACAAGGTAGGTTATAAATAAAGCTTATGAAATTCATTGTCCAGTTTTGTAATTTATATATTTGTGCAGAATTTAGGTGTGGTTTTAGAGATCTCTCTACATGAACCCTCATAAAGTTCCGAATTTATTTTTACCTCCAAAGACTTATGTCTCGCATAAAATACATTTTCCGTTTGCGGGATAATAAGTTCTTGTCATACAAGATCTTGCTTTCATTTTATTCTCTTTTTTTTAACTTCTACCTTTATACAAAAGCTCAAATATATAAATTTACAATTTATGTTTGATCTTAAAGTTTGATTAGTTTAATATAGAAAAGAATAACTGAGGATGGTTTTAGTTTCGTAATAAATTCTTAATTTCAAAGAGTCTTTTACTTAGCCAATATATTCTTTATTTTATAGTCCGTAAAAGATTTCTAAACCCACAAGAGTCCCTGATAACCCTAACCATACTCCACACCTTCTAGATCTCTTTCTTACATCAAACCCTCTTGTTTATAAAACTTCCGTTCTTTCGCCTTTAGGTCTTTCCGACCATTGTCTAATAGAAATGATTTCTACTGTACCTAATTCCATTGTTGTTCGCAAAACCGATAGAACCTTGAGGTGTTTTAAGTCAGCTCGATGGAGGGATTTACGGGATTTCTTTGTAACCTTTCCATGGTGTGAATATTGTTTTAAGTCGACCTCTTCTTCGGACATCGCTCTTTCAGTATCTGAAGTCATCCTCATGGAAACGGAGTTATACATTCCAAAAAAACAGTACCGTGTAGGTCATTCACGTTCCCAACCCTGGCTAATGTAACTCAATAAGGCTTGTGCTGATGTAATATCTTTAAAAAATAAATATTACATTAAATGGAAATCTAATAAATCGGTCGATAGTCATGTAGAATACGTTGGTGCTAGAAATATCTGCAATAGTGACATCACTAAAACTAAAAAGTTTCAAACAACGAAAATGCAACTAGCTACATCTCCTTTAGGCAGTCGTAAATTTTGGTCTTTAGCTAAAGCCATTAGTAAAAACTTTGGAACATCTTTATTCCCCCCCCCCCGGCATCTATTGATGGATCGGTAGTTGCTGATTCTGTAGACAAAGCTAATGTTTTTATGGATTTGTTTGCATCAAACTCGTGTCTCAATGATTCTGGAAAAGATGTGCTCCTAGTCAACTCTTCTTCATACGCTATGAAACCAATTCGTTTTCGGTACAAGCTCTTGGAATCGATCATCTGTAGGCTTGATCTCAATAAGGCGACTGGCCCAGACGGTATCCCAGCTATTGTCTTAAAGAAATGTTCCCCCGAACTACTACCAGTCCTATCTAAGCTCTATACGATCTCTATGTCTTCTGGAAGTTCCCTTCATTATGGAAGTTAGCAAATGTTCAACCTATTCCCAAAAAAGACGATAAGACCGATCCCTCAAACTACCGACCAATTGCCATCACTTCCATTTTGCCTAAAATCACGGAAAAAAACAATCAATTAGCAACTGCTCACGTTCCTTGAAACTAACAAACTCCTTAAATTTTGGTCTTTACCTACCATGCGAATGCGGCAGAGCATACATAGGAGAGAGCAGTAGACCACTCAAAGTGAGAACTCAGGAACACAAGAACAACGTCCGCAAGGGCGAAACAGAAAGATCAAGAATCGCTGAACATGTCTGGAACGAAGACCACCGCATCCAATGGGATAACATGCAGATAGTGGCAAAGGACGAGAATACAACTCGTCGGAAACTCAAAGAAGCCACATTCATCGCACTAGCAAAATCCAATAAGCAAGCTTTAGAAATGAAACCCATATGGATTCCAATAATGCGCGAAGAGCTTAAGCGCAATACACCTGCGCAAGAGGTTACGACGCAACATGCGCAATAAACTTCTGCGCAACCACGAAAATAGTTTTAATATATATATAAGTTCTAACAAATATATATTGGATTACTCAGTGGCTCAGCGGTAAAGGTGTCAGACTAGTAAGTGAAAGGTACCAAGTTCGAATCTGAGAGTAGTCAAGTGCTTGAGAAAATTAGATATAACAAATGAATTCGACTCAAGTGCGAAAACAGTCCTTCTCAGGACTAAGCCTGATGACGGAAGCAGAGTCCGCTTCCGAAACGTCGCGCTCAAAAAGCATAAACTGTGGAAATAGGCCGATCAACTCCACTAATAGGAAACCACAGTTACAAAACACTTATAATACAGAAACTCCTTAGTGGCCACCAATATGGGTTTAAGCAAAGTCGTTCAGCAGGTGATCTTCTTTCATATGTGACCCAAGTTTAGAACAATACAGTAGAGCAGTCCGGTGAAACATTTGTAGTCGCTTTAGATACCTCAAAAGCATTTGACCAAGTTTGGCATAAGTGTTTACTTGCCAAACTCACCTCGTTTGGGTAAAATGATACGATCATCAACTGGGTTTCTAGTTTCCTTAATAAAAGACGAATACGTGTCGTAGTTGACGGCTTTTTTTCAAAAGAAGTTAGCATTAACGCGGGCGTACCACAGGAATCCGTTATAGTGTCTACACTTTTTCTGCTGTACATAAGTGACCTTATCCCTTCAACAACTAACCCCATCAATTGCTGTGCTGACGATACCACTCTTCACTGTGGTTCATCTCAGTCTACTCATAGTGATAATCGACCTTCTATGTCAAATCAAGAAATTAAAGCTGAAATGGCAAATTCAATCAACAAAGACATTAAACGTATTCTCGAATGGGGAAGCAATAATCTAGTTAAATTTAATACTAACAAAACTCAGTGTTGCCTGGTGTCCGCCAAAAAAGGTCGATTATTTCCTGTTGTAAGTAGGAATAGCTCGGTTCTTAAGTTTTCAGACTCTATTACTGTGTTGGGTATGACTGTATCTTCAAATCTCTCATGGGTTGACCATCTTCTGTCAGATACCAAAACATTTGCTCGTAAAATAGGCTTTTTGTACAGATCTAAGCAGCACTTTACCTCTCGACAACTCCTTCTGCTGTATAAGGCCCAAATTCGGCCTCATCTGGAGTATAATTCGCACCTCTGGGTTAGTACTCCCCAATACGCTCTCGATATCGTTGATCGTATTCAAAAAAGAGCGATTAGGCTTATAAATTACCCGTCCTTAACTTCTCACATACAGTCCCTTGAGCATAGAAGGATGGTTCCAGTTCTTTCTTTGTATTATCGTTATTACAACGGCTATTGTGCTGCTGAATTACATTCTTTGATACCATCTGGGGCTATCTTTACTAGAAACACTCGGTTTTCTCTCATTCGCATCATCAGTATGCAGTACAAATCTCCACTTGTCGTACCAAACGGGCACAATCCACATTTGTCTACACGGCTTCTAAACACTGGAATGTTCTCCCTAGTTCCTGTTTTCCTCTCACTTATAATATGGGAAAATTTAAGGTAGCTGTTCATAGGCATCTATTGGCAATTCATTATCCCTTTATCCATCCTCCTAAATGTTCCTGACTGCTTTAGCACGATAGGTCAAATTTAGCCTGTTCAGGTCCACAATCATAAAAAAAACACCATTCTAGATTACCAAAAAGGATGTAATAGCAAAAACCAAACTAAGCACCTCCAAAAATTAGTGTACTTGTATTCCTTTAAATAAGTTGCGCGTCCACCATGTTTGGATATTGTTTGATGTTGACCACAACTCGCAATTTGATCATTGGTGGCAACTCAAGATGATGCGGTGTAACCTCTTCATATAGGTAAGAAACAGATGGTATGCAATGGCTTCAATAATCATGCTGGCCATTGTGCTCACAAATGATTTCTGTACAAGTATCCCTAATAACCCTAACCATACTCCACATCTGCAAGACCTCTTTCTTACATCAAACTCAGTTGTTTATAAAACTTCAGCTCCTTCCCCACGAGATCTATCTGACATTGTCTAATAGAAATAGCTTCCACTGTCCCTAATTACTCTGTTATTCACAACACTAATAGAACTTTGTGGTGTTTTAAGTCAGCTAACTGTAATGATTCACCTTATTGCTTTGCAACCTTTCCATGGCATGAATATTGTTTTAAGTTGTCCTCGTCTTCGGACATTGCTCTTTCAGTATCTGATATTATCCCCATGGGCATGGAATTACACATCCCCAAAAAACAAAATCATATAGGTCATTCTCATTCCCAACCCTAGTTCAGTAGGACATGTGCTAATGCAATATCTTATACAAAATGGAAATCTAATAAAACGAACGAAAGTCATGCAGGCTATGTTGGAGCGAGAAATACCTACACGAGAGGTGGTCCAATTCCAGTCGCTCACAAATGCAAAATCCATGGGACAGCAAAAGCGGTAGACGTTATAATTTTTCGAGGTACCAGACCAATCACCACCTGCGACACATTCACGCAAACGCGAGGGCCAGAACAACTTAAACATACGGAAATGTGAGGTGAGGAAAACAAAAACAACTAAACTTGCATTATAAGGGTAGGGTCTCTCCACTGCACTCTTAATAGTGGTGGCTAAAACCGTTCTTAACCGTTCCTGCCACACCCATTTGAGTCCTGTGCGGTAGGAAGATTCATAGGCAGTCCCTACTCATCATCAAACCAAATAAATACAAACTTGATTTCTGGTAAACTCAATATTAAATAAAAGTAAAATAATGTTAAATTTAAGATATCCAAAACAGTGTTTCATCTTAAAACCATAAAATTACGCCTTTCTTATCGAAGGACTAATCTGCTTAGCATTCGGGAGATAATGGGTTCGATTCCGTTACTGTCTATCCTGTATGAAGTTTTTTCAGGGGGTTTTCCTCATACACGTATAGCGGCGTCCATACTTAATCTATGTATTTTGGGGATCCATGCTTATGGCTGAAGGAGCTTGGAAAACTCAAGCAGCTCGCCATCCCCCTTAGGGAGGCAATGAAACACTGTGGCCTTTTCCCTTTTCTTTCATTGAACGACAAAACTTATTGAACAACCAGGTATTTTACACAATCACCATACATGGCAAAAGTATGATGCTAAGCTTGAAAAGTCTGTTAAGTTAATTTAAATATATACGTTGAACTATTATTTTTGTTTAAAATTTAGAGTAAGAACAAGACAGTAAAAATACTAGAATGCATTTTAAATGCAAGGAAAAATTACTAAATTGCAGTTCACACTGTTTATATTCAGATTCCGTAATGAATTAGTTTGGTCTGCAGTCATAAATTATAAATAATTAATTATCTTGACGACATCTAGTATTTTGGAGCAAAAACTTTCATGTTCTCAGCGTGCTTTTTCCGTGTTAGGTGTAAGCCGTCAATCGCACGAGTCCGTGGATAGTCGTGTTTGAATCGCTTCAAAGAAACGATGTGTGTCAGTCTGCCTTTGTACGTTACATAATTCGCATGTGAGTGAACATTCAAAACGGGTGCAAAAACGAGACAGTGAAAAGTGCAATACCGAGACGTTTGCAGGCAATAAACGAAACACGTGATCGACCACAATGCTAAAGGTTTATCAAGAAAAGAAGCGCCCCTACGATGAATCAGATATTGCTAAAGCTTTAAATTTAATTGAAAACGAAACGCTTTCCCTGCGAGAAGCTGCTAAACAGTTGATAAATCTGTCCTAAGTCC
Organism: Vesta saturnalis; assembly: GCA_036346205.1. Taxonomy (NCBI): domain Eukaryota; kingdom Metazoa; phylum Arthropoda; class Insecta; order Coleoptera; family Lampyridae; genus Vesta; species Vesta saturnalis. The sequence continues at coordinate 2,140,948 of JARFJB010000586.1, read as the reverse complement.
ACGCTGAACCAATATCGTAGGAAACAAGGAAGTAAAACCTCTTTAACGCCGGAAATGGAAATAGATCTTAGCACTAAACTTAAAGTAATGGTGCTCTCACTAAAAATGAGGTATTGGATACTGTTCAATCATATGTCCAAGAAAACGATCTTCGCACACAATTAAAGAATAATTGGCCTGGCAGTGACTGGTTTAGACATTTCTGTCAGCGCCACAAACTTAGCCAAAAAAAATTAGAGCAACTAGAGAAAATTAGGCGCACGGAAACTAGTGACCATTTCATTATATATGGCTTTTACGAGAGAATCGAACAAACAATCCAGCATCTTAACTTAGCAGATAAACCAACGTATATTTGGAATCTGAACGAGACCAGTTCTTTAACAGACCGTACTAGGATTAAAGATGTAGCGGAAAAGGGACAAAAGGTTCATAGGAATATTGAACGGTCAGGAAAGGAGAATACGACTGTTATGGCCTGCATTTCGGCGGCGGGAATTTCACGTTCACCGCTCATAGCCTTTCGAGGTGCACATTTGTGGAGCAGCTGGAAAGGTAGGTAGTTTATCGTCTACTTCGACATTTCTTTAAATAATAACTCTGTTTAAAGGTGCAAATGAGCTGCCAAACACATTATATGCATGCTCCGAGTAGGTGGATAACGATTGCGAATTTTCAATTCTACGATTTGGTTCATTAAAAGCCCCTTCTGGTTATTATGGATGGACACATATCACATTTAGACAAGGGGACAATTGAAATCGCCATCCAGCAAAATGTCACTTTATTGAAGCTTTCTCCCCATACTACTGATCTCTTACAACCAATTGTGTTGTGGGTCGGTCCCCTGAAACTTAAATGGAATAATCAGCTCATAGACAGGCAGCGGTTAAACCAGAAAAAACTATCAAAGAACGAATTTTCCAATCTGCTTTGCAAAATATGGCATAACGGATTATGTGAGCAAGTTATAAAATTATCGTTTAAAAAGTGGGTGTCTATCATTGCAATAAAAGACAGAAGACGTGTTAGAAGACACAAAAAGCCAAGCTGTCATTGAAGAACCTTTCTTTCAAAAATTTGCCGAACTGTCCCTAAAATTGTTCGAAGGTGGAAAATAGATGCAAATGCAAAAGTGTTAACTTCTGAAGAATTGCTAGGTGAAATAAAGGCAAAGGAAAATAAAAAGAAAGGAAAACTAGGGACCAGTAGAAAACGAAAGTAAAGGAGCAGCAGTAGTGAAGATGATGTAGCACTAATTTATCAAGACGAAAGTGACCTGGAAAATGTTGCTTTAGAAAATGTTATGATAGAAGAAAATACCTCCGATTTTGAGAATTTGAAGATAAAGACGAAGTTATCAAAGGCTGTTATCAAATTTGCATCTAAAACCAACCGGGTTCATTATATTGCTCAAATTGATGAAGTAATGGAAGATGAAGCTGATGTTACCTATCTAAAACTGCAAGGCAATAAATTTGTTTTTCCGAAAATTGTGGAGAAGTTTGCCGCATTGAAGTCCGATATTGAAGAAAAGTTACCTACTCCAAAACTATAAGGTTGTACTTCACGCACGGCTAATCAGTATATATTTTTTATAGATTACTAAAAACAATGTTAAATAGCTCAGATCTAATTTTTGTCAAAAATACCTTCATAGGCGTAGAGTGTCTTTACTTATTGCTGTTCTGTAACCTACTCTAAGAATATCGTTTGATTATACTTTTTGTTTTTATTCGCTTGTCTGTTTTTGCTTTGTATTTTCATTAACGCTAAAATATATGGTTAAGTGAAATTCATCATGTCTTTTTATTTACCCACCACTGTCTCGTTTTTGTCCAAAGTATTGGTTAAAAATGAGACAGAGTTTTTATTTTTTTGAAGGAGAAATGAAGAAATGTAGATAAACAATCTTGCTTATCATCTAGACATAAATTGTTAAAAAAACATTGAAGTTAATATAATTATTTGAAATTCCTGAAAAAACAAACATATCTACAAAATTTGTCTTGTTTTTACATCACTTGACCCTATATTAGAAAAATTTGATGCTTCCATTTAGAATTCATCACAAGTAACACCCTCACTCTCTCATGCCCAGACACATATTCGATAGCAGGGATTCACAAACTATTTTGGGCCAGAGACCCCATTTCTAAATTGAACTGATACCTCAGACCCCCATAGCTAAATTACGTTAAAAATTCTATCTCTAGTTTTTCCTATTGATACAAAATACTTGCCAATTTAAAAACTTTGCGGTTGGTTAAGTGAGTAAACTTTTCTCATCAAAATTTAATAAAACTAATAGACATCAAATTGAGTAAATATCAAGTGTAATTAATAATTATTAATACAAATTACGTAAAAATACTTAAGTAGGTAATTATTTTTTGACAAAAACATTACAATCGCAAAGTAAAGATAAAAAAATAAAGAATTCAGTGTAATGGATGAACCTGGTGACTTTCTACCAATCTAGCTAAATCTGGTTCAATGTTAGTGAGTTACAGCCTTAAATCTCCGCGTTCTTTGATTTTCAAACGGTTTCTTTGTTTTGTCAAAATGTTTGTAACCACACTGAAGCCTTGTAGACTAGGTATGATGATGTAAAAGCGATAAGGTATTTTCCAGCAATGTTCTACAATGCAGACTACTGTTTTTCAATGTTGCGCTGCAACCAGAATAGTCTTGGTTGAGCTTCTGCTTAAGCTCCTCGTCTGTGCTAATGGTGATCAACTCTTCTTGCATTATCACATTGGCTTCTTCCATGGCTGTGATATTGTACGGATTTATTATCCATTGAAGAATTTGTAAATTTAAGAGATCCTCAAACCTCTTAGTAAAATCCTTGTGTAATGCGTTTAAGTGAGTGACATGATAAAATAACATCGTCTTAAAGCATTTCTGGTAATTTTGACAAATGTGGAAACTGTGAATATCCTTTTCTGCTTAAATTTTGTTTATAAAGGATGTTTACCCACAAGGGCCGATATTATTGGTTTTGTTTTAATGAAGTTGAGATCGTCACGCTGCAGCTGCAAATTAACTTTGTTAAACATACCAAAGATATCAGTCAAGTAATAAATATCTGTTTTACAATTGTTCAGATTTTCTTTCAAATTTGGATCTTTTTCTTGCAAAAACTCCAACACAGATTCAAAAATAGCTGAAAATCTTGCTAAGCAAGGTCCTCTTGATAGCCAGCGAACTTATGAGGTGGCAGGCATGTATACCCCATGCCAGCCGGGGGGTACTACCACTCTTACCATGGGCTCCTTAGTATTGGGTCTCCGATTTTCTGAGCTCAGTAAGGGCTGCCTTCATCCTTAATCTATTCTCATCCTTATCCTTCCTTCTCGCCCTCACTGTCTTCCTATCGGATTAAAAAATAAAAAAATAAGATGGTTGTGGTTTCTAGGGTAATAAATTCCGGGCGTAAAATACTACCCCATTCGGATGTCCGGTAGGGCGATCTCGGTCATCGAAAGTATCAACTTTCAGATTCACTACTGCAACATCCGCAGTATCAGGTCTAATCTTAATGCTACTCACCAACATCTTGAACAATTACAGCCAGATATTTTGTTTCTATCTGAAACACAAGACTCCTCTGAAAGCTCCGAGTCACCCGACTTGCAATTACCTCAATACCACCTTCACTCTAACTTTCGATATAAAGGAGGCGTATGTGCCTACATCAAGGACAGAGTTGCTTGCAAGAAGGTTTCTTCCTTAGGAAATAAAAATTTTGACGTGATTTGGTTTAAACATTCTGGTCCTGATTTTGTGAAATTCTACTGCTGCTTAGGTCTCCTAATGACAGTAACTTTCAAGACTTCTTCGATTACCTTAGTATGAAGGTTGACTGTCTCCTGTCTCAGTTTCCATCTTGCGATATCTCAATTGTAGGCGATTTCAATATTCATAACTCTAATTGACTTCAGTTTTCATCTACTACAAATCCTGCTGGTCATAGTGCAGAAACATTTGCTATTTCATGTGATCTCACAAAAATGATTTCTGAACCCACAAGAATCCCTGATAACCCTAACCATAGTCCACATCTTCTAGATCTCTTTCTTACATCAAACCCCCTTGTTTATAAAACTTCCGTTCTTTCGCCTTTAGGTCTTTCCGACCATTGTCTAATAGAAATCATTTTTACTGTACCTAATTCCACTGCTGTTCGCAAAACCGATAGAACCTTGTGGCGTTTTAAGTCAGCTCGATGGAGTGATTTACGGGATTTCTTTGCAACCTTTGCATGACGTGAATATTGTTTTAAGTCGTACTCTTCTTCGGACATCGCTCTTTCAGTACATGAAGTCATCCTCATGGGAATGGAGTTATACATTCCCAAAAAACAGTACCGTATAGGTTACTCACGTTCCCAACCCTGGTTCAATAAGGCTTGTGCTGATGCAATATCTTTAAAAAATAAATATTACATTAAATGGAAATCTAATAAATCGGTCGACAGTCATGTAGTCAACTCTTCTTCATACGCTTTGAAACCAATTCATTTTCGGTGCAAGCTCTTGGAATCGATCATCAGTAGGCTTGATCACAATAAGGCGACTGGCCCAGATGGTATCCCAGCTGTTGTCTTAAAGAAATGTTCCTTCGAACTAGTACCAGTCCTATCTAAGCTCTATACGATCTCTATGTCTTCTGGGGAACTTCCTTCATCATGGAAGTTAGCAAATGTTCAACCCATTCCCAAAAAAGGCGATAAGACCGTTCCCTCAAACTACCAACCAATTGCCAGCACTTCCATTTTGTCTAAAATTATTAAAAAAGCCATCAATCAGCATCTGCTCACGTTCCTTGAAACTAACAAACTCCTTAGTGACCACCAATATGGGTTTAGGCAAAGTCATTCAACAGGTGATCTTCTTTCATATGTGACCCAAGTTTGAAACCATATAGTAGAGCAGTCCGGTGAAACAGTTGTAGTCGCTTTACATATCTCAAAGGCATTTGACCAAGTTTGCCATAAGTGTTTACTTATCAAACTCACCTCGTTTGGGCTAAATGATACGCTCATCAACTGGGTTTCTAGTTTCCTTGATAAAAGACGAATACGTGTCGCAGTTGATAGATTTTTTTCAAAAGAAGTTAGCTTTAACGCGGGCGTACCACAGGGATCCGTTACGGCACCTACACTTTTTTTGCTGTACATAAATGACCTATTTCTTCAACAACTAACCCCATCCATTGCTTTGCTGACGATAGCACTCTTCACTGTAGTTTATCTCAGTCTATTCATAGTAATAATCCACCTTCTATGTCAAATCAACAAATTAATGCTGAAATGGCAGATTCAATCAATAAAGACGTTCAAAGTATTCTCGAATGGGGAAGCAATAATCTAGTTAAATTTAATGCTAACAAAATTCAGTGTTGCCTTGTGTCCGCCAAAAAAGATCGATCATTTTCTGTTGTAAGTACGAATGGCTCAGTTCTTAAGTTTTCAGACACTATTACTCTGTTGGGCATGACTGTATCTTCAAATCTCTCATGGGTTGACCATCTTCTGTCAGCTACCAAAACAGCTGCTCGTAAAATAGGTTTTTTGTGCAGATCTAAGCAGTACTTTACTTCTCGACAACCCCTTCTGCTGTATAAGGCCCAAATTCGGTCTCATCTGGAATATAATTCTCACCTCTGAGTTAGTGCTCCCCAATACGCTCTCGATATCGTTGATCGTATTCAAAAGAGAGCAATTAGGCTTATAAATGACCGTCCTTAACTTCTCACAAACAGTCCCTTGAGCATAGAAGGATGGTTTCAGTTCTTCCTTTGTATTATCGTTATTACAACGGCTATTGTGCTGCTGGATTCTATTCTTTGATACCAGCTCGGGCTGTCTTTGCGAGAAACACTCGCTTCGCTCATTCACATCATCAGTATGCAGTACAAATCTCCAAACGGGCGTAATCCACATTTTTCTACACGGCTTATAAACTCTGGAATGATCTCCCTAGTTCCTGTTTTCCTCTCACTTATGATATGAGAATACTTAAGGTAGCTGTTCATAGGCATCTATTGGCAATTCATTATCCCTCTATCCATCCTCCTAAGTGTTCCTGAGTGCTTTAGCACGATAGGCCAAATTTAGCCTGTTCAGGTCCACAATCATTAAAGAAACTTCAGTGTGCAGAAGTAACCGAGTAAAGACTTCGTCGCTTTCCTCACTTAAATGAGCAAATAACCGAGAGTTCAAAGAATTGCTTCTAATCTTGTTGACAGCATTTATAACATATTGTAAAGACTGGTGCACCATCAGTCGCGACAGAAACAATGTTCTTCCATGGAATAGCTTTGTCGGTAAAAAAACGTTTCATGGCCTGAAAAATCGATTCTCCTCTGGTATCAATCTGTAAATATGTATTAAAAAGCAGTTCTTGGCACATACTGTCATATTTAATATATCGAACATATCCTATATTGCCGGGTAATGTAAACTAGTCCAACTGGAGAGACATTCCGTTGGTCTGTAAAGAATTGCATAAAATGTTTTCACGTCACCACCCATCTCGTCTATTCGTCTCTGAACGGTGATATTGCTCAAAGGAATTCTCTTTATAATATCATGTGCGGACTTGTGCAATTAATTGTTGGGGACTTCCGCAATGGCTAGTAAAATAAGCTGCTCTCCAATTGTGTGGGGTTTTCCTGACTTCGCTATTAGTAAAGATATATTATAGTACCTCGTAAATCATCAACGTCTTGCATAGACGATGACGCAAACACAGACCTTATGGATGGCCTTTTCCCTAGTTTTTCTTTAAGTGCTTGAAAGAATGACACGGGCTTCCTTTTTTTGTCAGCATATACTCTTGATAAGTGGTCCTCCATTTTTGAAGGCTTCATGGCATCGTTACTGAATACTTTTTCACATATGAGACACATCGACAAGTGTTGATTTGATAGAGGAATAAATCCAAACTTCAAGTAGTCCAAACTGTATTGTCCGCATTTTTTTTAGTGTCTGCCATCACAAAACTCGCAGTAAACCTGAAAATAAAAAAAAATGTTTAAGAAACTACTTAAAAAAAACAACAATAAAACTGTTAAATTTGCACACGAGCTCTCGATATCGTTGATCGTATTCAAAAGAGAGCGATTAGGCTTATAAATGACCCGTCCTTAACTTCTCACATACAGTCCCTTGAGAATGGAAGGATCGTTTCAGTTATTTCTTTGTATTGTAGTTATTACAACGGCTATTGTGCTGCTGAATTATATTCTTTGATACCATCTCGGGCTGTCTTTGCGAGAAACACTCGGTTCGCTCATTAACATCACCTGTATGCAGTACAAATCTCCACTTGTCGTACGAAACGGGCGCAATCCACATTTTTCTACACGGCTTCTATACTCTGGAATGATCTCCCTAGTTCCTGTTTTCCTCTCACTTATGATATGAGAAAATTTAAGGTAGCTGTTCATAGGCATCTATTGGCAATTCATTATCTCTCTATCCATCCTCCTAAGTGTTCCTGAGTTGTAACATTAAAAGCGGCTCCAAGTGTATAAACACTAAAACTGGGCCAACTTATAATGTTAGAACAAAAGCGATGATGTAATAAATTGATCAAATAATTTTAATTAATAAAAATAATTACCAAATGATTTTCGCTACTGCCGTCGGCTCACCGGTTGATTAAGATGGGAGGGTTCAATTAACGCACCTGAAATACTGCATGCTTTTCATCAGCTTAATTATTTTCACTTATCCTTAATTCAAAACAAATGTTATCTAACAATTATGAAAGAAATAATAAATTCTCGAGCGCCATGTTGTCTTTTTTTTATATATCTATCTAGGAACAACAAAACCTAGTTATTGAATACTATAAACAAATTAACACAAATGAAAATAAAATAACAAGTTATACATAAGTTTATTTAATGTATGTTTGAAAACGAAAAAAAAAATTCAGAAGTCATAAACTAAACTAAATTATAAAAAAACTTTACCTTTTAACGGTTCTGTACATACACTGTGACACATACTATGAAGCAGAATGGTTCATATGGTGAGGTCAATGTCTTGCTTAGTTATCCTTAAAATATGGAATTTCCTTGAAGTTTAATTCGCCAAATTTATTTGTAAAAGTATGTAGAACTTGCGTTGTAAAGGTAACTCAAGTAAAACTTGCCATTTAAAATAATAGTACAGTAAAATATTGACTTATACGTGCCATTAAAGATTATTAAGTATGCAAATTAAGTGATTAAAAAGGTGCGTACTTAAAAAGTAAGTACTTAAAAAAAAGTTAAGAAAAAGTGCATACTGGAAAGGTGCCTAAAAAAAAGCAAAGGCTTTAGTTTTAAATATAATGAGAAAAAAATAACTTACCACCAAAATGCTGATGGCACCAAAATATAAAAAATTAAGTAAAAATCATGCTTATTGCTGTTAACATTCAGCATTAAGTGAATTACAAAAAAGCTTTCAGAATAACTCAAGTGTATTCCCCTAAAAGTCCTCACGCTTGCGCGAATACAATAATATAAATCCAATTTTTTAAGAACTATTTATGTAATATTACACCCAAAAGATTTGTTTTAGGAAATGCCAATTAAATTGCCATTCTCAATTCTACATATTAATAATTAAAAACTTTTCTAATATTATGCCAAATAGATGAACGATTCTTAAATTAATGTACTTTTTAATACAACCACAAAAAAAAAGGTTGTTACAGAGTGCTTTAGCACGATAGGCCTAATTTAGCCTATTCAGGTCCACAATCATAAAAAAAAAACTAAGCACTTTGTAAATTCTTTTACAATCATTTTATTTTAATTCACTTTATTTAACTATGTAATTACTTTGTAATCTCTTGAAATAAATTGGTAGATGAGTGTATTATCATTCAAGCTCCAACGAATTTCAAAACGCAAATAAACTTTCAACCTAAATGCAAGCTTGTTATATAGTAAAATATCAGGAGCATGTTTGAACTTGAACTTGAACATGATTTCGTTCGTGTTAAATCACGTATATGCGTCAAATTTCAAAGTACAACAACGATACTTCTACTAAAATATTAGTCATTCTTATGACAAGTTGGTACACGTAACACAACTCATACAGTATCTTGAAAGTTTCAAATAAGAACTTGTGTTAATTAATAGGTGTCAATTTCCAGACCTCGTCGGCCCGCAAAATCAGTTTTCGTTTATGTCGACCTCTGGGAAACAGATTTCGACTCCAATAGGGTCGATATCGACCACTTTCGGAATCCCTGTTCTATAGCATGCAATTACAAAATATTAGCAATTACATAAATTGAATACTCTTCAGTAACAAAAAATTGAATAACAGCAAAAAAGGCATCATGATACTGAAAATGCTTATAAGTTTTGCAAAATGCAAAGTTAACGTTGCATTGAATTTTTGTGGGCAGATGCACTAATTACGGAATCTTATACTTTAACAAAAGCAATCTTTGTTCATAAATACACAAAGCAATGTTTAAATTTCCGTAATACAGAGCATAAACCGTATAGAGCCCCAATTTATCTCTGAGACTTTGAAGTCTATCTAAAAGTAATTAATTCGTTCAATAATGAAATTTAAGGTTGAGTTATATTTAATTACAATATTTGATTCCTTTGAAATTAATTTACTATTACGTTAAATTGCTTCTTAACAAACAACAGATTTTTGATTAAATATTTAACAAACCTTAAAATCTATATTCATTACATACGGTCGAGTTCTAAACGATTATTCAGGAAATAGTAGAAAGTTTTATATCTCCAATTTCATGCAAAATAAAGCAGCACGTATGCATTTATTTACTTTAAAAATAGGAAATTATTCAACTAGTCTTCCTAATCTTGTTTCTTTAGTTAGAATGTGAGATGTATATTTATAAACGACCATTTCTTAAATTTCCTGTAAGTGTTTAAAAACTTAACCAAGAATGAAAGAGTTTAAAAATTATAGTAAACACATGTGTACCACAATAAAGTAATAAGATATAATTTCTGTGATTTTTTTACATTAGGGAGGAAAAGCGTGATAATTTTATTAGTAAAAATAAAAACAAACTTAATTTTCAGTCTGAAGGCTATTTCTTATAGTGTGGTCAATAGACGAATCGTGCTGCGAAATTACAAAGCGTATTTTTATTTCATGATCAAAATCATGAATGATCATCGTTCTAATGATTTATTGCCCAAAAACCAACCATATAAGGTGTTCAGTGATGTATCAACAAAAAGATTCAATCGTTAATTTTGAACAAAGCCATATCTTCACATGAGGTAAATTTGCATATAAATCATACTCGAAATTAATTTTTAATAAATTGAAGTTCTTCAATGACATCTGTAGCTTCAAATAATTGCACTGTAATGATTTGCAATTTGTTACACAGTTTAGGTTAATGTTTAACTGTGTATCGTGTTGATCAAATAACTGCGTAACGTTAAACAAAAAAGGATTAATTGTTTATATTTTGAAATGAAGTGACTGATTGGAAGATCCGGTTACTTAACAAATAGACAGCATCGTTATGGTAATATTATTGAGATTGTGGCATAGGGTATATCGATGTCTTGGTTTGTTACCTTCCTTACATAATATTTAGGAGACGCAATAGTATATTACATAATGGACTATGATACAGGGTCGTTTTGATGTCTACTGTGGGAGTCTCGGAAACTAGAGCAGAAAGAAAGACGGTTAAATGGGAAAAAAATTCCAGTCTTATAAGGCTAATTGGTTGTTGAATTACGATATAAACATATATGTTTTAAACAGAAACAATAGTTGCGTATGACTTTAAAAAAAAAAGTTTTTTTGGCATAGTTATAAACAAAAACTAAAGAAATACGACCGTTTTCCGGTATAATTTCTGAAACTCTCCGCCCTTTCTTTGTTTTGTAGATCTAAAAATATCTGGTGTGGAACTCCACACGA
>JARFJB010000586.1:2107500-2125000 GCA_036346205.1 Vesta saturnalis | reverse complement strand
GAGATACTTTTACCATAAATCTTTGATCGCAATAGAAAAACCTTTTTTGGACATTTTGTTCTTATTAGTGACACCCAAACATTTTCTCATTTCTGAAAGTAATATTCTATTCCATCCTGTTTTAAGAGGGCCAAAAACAGAAAAATCCAGAGGCTGTGGTCTGTGGGTTAGATGGCTAGGAAGGCGAAATAAAATTATTTGGTTATCTAGAGCAGCTTGTACAAGTCTTGCGCTAATATGGCTTTTGTGTCCATCCAGAATTAAGAGTGCTTTTTGAGTAGGCTTCACATTTGGCAGTGACTTTTTTCACGTGGGGTATAAATTGACCAACAAAACAACTAAAAAAGACGAGCTCTTCCATGTATCTATTAGGTGTCGCTGAGTAGGTCCAGTCCATCTTGGCAAAACTGCACTTCCTTGAAAAATTATATGAGGTGGTAAATAGGAAGCATCGCCGCTAACGCAACAGTTAATAGATACGTTTTCACGACCTGTGCCACGAATGCTTTGATAAAGTGCTTTATTTTTTTGGCCAATGACCTTAATCTTGAAGGGATCTATACAAAAGCCAAATTCGTCGCAGTTAAAGAAAAGCTCTGGAATTTCATCAAATGAATTATCTACAACAATCTTTTTTTAGTTTCTTGAAATGGTCAGATACAATAAATGGGTCGGAAGCCTGAGCTCTTTTATTTTGTAAACTTTGAGGTTTTTTTAGGGATAAGCGAGGATGACGATTCATAAAGTTTTTGTACCAATCTTGGCCAGGTTTATGTTGTTTAAAGGAAGTGGAAATGTTTGGCTCTTGACGAAAAGGTTGAATGAATGATAAAAGTTTTTCTTCATCCATGGGGTAGCCGAAGTCAGCTCTTGCTAAAATTAACTCTTCGAGTTGGTCCTCAACTTCTTTTGATAGTGCATTTTTCCGACCGGAGCCGACAGTTCCCAATGAAGTTTTTCTTCCATTTATTCAGTTCAATATGACGCTTCTTGGCACACCATAATGATTCAAAGCTGACCGATATGAATGTAGGCGGTTTTTAACATCTTTTACGGCAGCTTTTACATTTTCTATCGCGTAGGACCTCTCTGGTCGCTTTTTAATATAGTTTCGGACCATACTGAACTTTACATGACCTAAAACAACAAAAGTATTAAATACTTAGTTATTCTTTGATGCACAAAAACTTATGTGACGAATATTTAGCAAAATGGAAACACGTCCCCAATTGCCCCAAAATTCTGTCTTCATTTACCCCTTGTACATACCATTTTGAGGTAATTGGGGACACATAAAATAAACATCACTCGCAGGTTTGCAGTAAAAGTAATAGTTAAAAAAATATTCTACACAATGCGATAAATCAAACTATATAAAGAAAAACTTCAATATTTCAAGTATTTTTAAAGTACCAATACTTACCCAAACATACGACGAAACCGAAACACATAATACTTAATAGGTTATATTTTAGTGTCACGTACGACACGTAATTCGACATGCAGACTTTATTAAGTATTTTTTTTTGATGTCCCCATTTGCCCCTGTCCACAGTTACCCTGAATGACCTTATAAGCCTTTACTTACTTGATCTCATTTGGTGGCTTGATGTAACAGTAGTTGAAGAACAATTCCATTTTAATGTGGCCCAATCTCTATAAACGCCAGGTTTATCTTACTTTCATTATGGATAGCTTCTCAATCATAAACTTTTTCTTTCATTGTACTCTTAGTAGAAAAAAGAAACATCTAAGTCAAATTGAAAAGAATTTTCCGTTATTGTACCAAAAGAAAGAAATGTAAGTTGTGAGATCTGGGGATCGAGCTGATCAGTCCCAAGGTCCCAGACGCCATATTCATCGAGCCTGAAAAATATTTGTCAATGTTATAACAACAGGCACACCATCCAGTTGTCTTAAATCAGCTAATCGTAAATTGTCTAAATAGTTAACTGCAACTTCATTAATCATTCGCACATAATGAGCACTGTTTAATTATTCCCTATAAATACTAAATCTCAATTTATTGTTTTTTCAGTAAACAAAAAACATTTAAACCAAATTTATTTTGAAATCTACGTTCACAAAACATACTAGGGTTTCTAGCTGCCCAAAAATGTCGATGAGTATCAAATTTAGCTTCATCCATCCAGGTAGTATTTTTTAAAGTCACGTTTTTCTTGAATTTTCACTATTAAAAATTCGTCTTTGAAAATCAGTTGGAAATGATTGTTGCTCTGGCGTAAACTATTATTTTTAACTAAATTACTTTGGACGCGTAATTCTGCAACAGCCCCTCTTATAAAAGGTTGAAGATACGCATTGAAGTATCCAAGAACATTGATGATATTTTTTCCTTTGTTAACAACAACAGTATTTAAAAAGTTTTCACTGATTTTAGCAAGCTTATTCCGAGTCATTTTCGGCTACTAATAATTAATTAATTAATTTATTTATTTATAATTACTAATTAATCAATCAATCAATCAATTAATTAATTAACTAACTAACTAGCTTATTCCGAGTCATTTTCGGCTACTGCGGATACTTTAGGGTGAATTGTCGACAGGTTCTTTCGACGTTCTTGCCACACATACCAAACACGCAAAACAAATCGAATACTGCTTCGTTTGGTTTAATTAATTAATTGACTAATTAATTAATTATAATTGATTAAGCAATTAATTAATTAATTAATTAACTAACTAGCTTATTCCGAGTCATTTTGGGCTACTACGGATACTTTAGGGTGAATTGTCGGCAAGTTCTTTCGACATTCTCGCCACACATACCAAGCAAATCGAAGATCACTTCGTTTGGGTTAATTAATAAATAAATAAATTAATTAATTAATTAACTAACTAATTAATTATTATATTATTAATTAATTAATTTATTTATTTATTAGCATTCATCAATGAGACTAAGGTGTTGATTTTGCAAATAGTAACTTCTTAAGTAATTCAAATTTAAAACGTAAAATTCAAGTCGTAATTCGTTATTATGTAACTAAGAAACATTTGCAAAATTAGCCATTCTTATTGTCAGTCTTAAATTTTAATGAATTATAAATTGTTTATATTTAGCTATTTTACTGTTTCGCTTGGTTTTTTTAAGAATAAGTTTTATTTCGGTGTTTTAATTCATTGTTCTTAAACTACTGATACATCAAGCAACCAAATGAGATCCAAATAAGTAAAAGCTTACACCAGTCAAAAGTTTTTTGAAAAAAAACGTCAGTGTGTAGACAACCGTTATATCGTCGGTATGGCTAGCGAAAGTTTTAGACTTGACCCAAAAAGCTAGCAATTTTTTTAAAACTTAGAAACGGTTGCGTTTAGGGATAGGGTCATGTTAACAGAAGTTGTAGATTTTTGAATTCTGAACACTATACCGTTGAGAAAATTAGGAATTTCACTTGATTGAATAAGCAAGTTCTGGATGTTCCAAATCGTCCAACGTCAGAGGCATACTTTGGTGGTTGTAAAAGTCGAAATTATTTCCTAACGGTATATATATATATATATATATATATATATATATATATATATATATATATATATTCGCTCATCGATGTTTTACAAAAGGTATTTCATCAACATTACTCCATGTGTCAATTTAACGTCCAGTGTGTGGGCTATTTTCGAATCCTCTTTACTTTATGCGAATTAAGATTTGGCAGTCTCGTTTGTGCGTAAGCTAATCCTTTGCCTATTTCTACATTCTTATCCCTTGTCAAGATACCCAGTGGTATCTTTCCGCAGGCTATTTCTGCGCTTACGCTATTCCTAATTATCTTTATTTAAACCTTTTCAGTGATTATGTAAAGGTGCCACACGGTATCTGTACGCAGTCCAACTCCAATTTCTTCATTTCAACGTAGTTGTAAGGAGTGGCTTTACAGGAGCGCAACTTCCTTACGTAATTCCTTATTTCTTAATAATTCTAATTAAAATCTCTTTGCTAGGGTTGGAACGGGAAAGAGAATATTTCCGCGTCGTTGAAACCTCGCCCTATTGAGCACATGCGTGTTGTCACGTACGCCTAAATCTTGTAAACATCAGCACCCAGCCTGATTATTTATTAATTAATTATTTTCTTTATTATCCATTACAAATTAAGAAATAACCAATTTTATCCCTACTGCCGTTAGGCTCTCCATAGACCAATAATAATCGATGTTTACGTCGGACCGTTTGCCTCAGACGCCTGTGTCAACTTCGTTTGAAGGAAAGCCATCCCTTTTGTCAAGGGAACTAGAAACCCAGTTGATAAGCGTGTTATTTTCCCGAGCGAGGTGAGTTTCGCCAGTAAACTCTTATGCCAAACTTGGTCTAATGCTTTTGAGGTATCTAAAGCGACAACAGTTTTACCGGATTTTTCGAATGTATTGTACCAAATTTGGGTCATATATGAAAAAAGATCACCTGTTAAAGGACTCGGCCTAAAACCATATTGGTGGTCACCAAGGAGTTTATTAGTTTCAAGGAAAGAGGGCAGTTGCCGATTGATGCCTTTTTTCATAATTTTAGACGGAATGAAAGTGATGAATTCGATGATGTATTGCAAGTCTAGGTTAATAGTTTCTTTTTGTTTTTCTCATAGTAGGATTTGACTACGCGTGGTCTACATCATAAAACAAAAGAATGCCGTGTGTCGTTATTCAATATCGCTGAGTTGTCATTAAATTGCGTAATTTATTTGATTTTACAAAATCTCAAGTGTTTTTATTCGTGCAACTAGAATAGCTCTTAATTATTCTAATCAAGAAAATTTAGATACGATTGAACTCTATTTTAAAGGTAACAGGAAAACAGAAGCTGTGGCATGTACAACACTTTCCGGGGCCACACCAACCTACAATGTAAATTTTTAGTTCCGAACTTATACCAAAATAATGAAGCAAGAAAAGCGACCATAGTGGAACATGTCAGTGACGAGCCAAGTACTTCAGTAAGACAAACTGAAGAAAATACTGTAATTCCCCAATTACGTGTGCATTGAGTTCTAAAACAACATCGTTTTCATCCTTACACACTTCGTATTGCACAGAATCTTCACAGAAAAGATTTTAATAGCAAAATTAGATTTAGTGGCTAGTTTAAAAGGAAATTTTTGGACAAACCGAACACTGTTTACGAATTGTAGAGTATTAAATAAGGACGATTATCATCACTGGGGAAACAAAAAAGTTGAATAATTTAAATGAAAGACGTCTACAAATAAGTTTAACAATAGCTTTCATTGGGTCTGACAAATAAAATAAAACCTATACTTTTGTATTTTAAGCAACAAATTAGTTTATTTCCGATGAAAATCTAACGGGAAATAATTTACGGCTATTGCCTACCATTTAGTTCTGACAAGATGGCTGTGCGGCCCACAACACCTGATAGGTGATGGAAGGTCTCAAAGCCGGCGAGGTCACCAGACCTTACACCTTTCGGTTTTTGTTTATGAGGATACGCGAAAAATGAGCTTTTGGAATATTCTGCGCCTGAAGATCGCCAGGAATTGGAAGACAGGGTACAAAATGTTTTCACGAACATCAACATAAATACAATAAGAAGGTGTTGGAGTAGTATGAAAAATGTGTTGAAAATGGAAGAAGCGTGTGTTATAAATTTGTTTGTTAGTTTTGTTTATTAAGTTTTTTTTAATAGGTGTGGGCCTGAACCGGCTAAGTTTAGATTACCGTGCCAAAGCACTCGCAAACACTTAGAAGAATGGATAGGGGCGAATTGAATTGCTAATAGATTCCTATGAACGGCTACTTCAATGCTTTTCTTATCATAAGTGATAGGAAAACAACAACTAGGGAGATCATTCTAGATTTTAGAAGCCGTGTAGAATAATGTGAATTGGACTTGTTTGGTGCAAGTGGAGATTTGTACTGCATATTGTTGATATTAATGGAAGAACCGAGTATTCCTGGCAAAGATGATATTAAATAATGTAGTTCAGCAGCGCAATAGTCATTGTAACACAGACAATGCAAAGAAAGAACTGAAGCGATTCCTCTATGCTCAAGGGATTATGTCAGAAGCTAAGGACGGATGATTCATAAACATAATCGCATTTTTTTTAATACGATCAACGATATCGAGAGCGTATATGGGAGATTCAACCCAGAGGTGAGAATTATATTCTATATGAGGTCAAATTTGGGCCTTACACAGCAGATCTGTACAAAAAGCCTATTTGACGAGTGACTGATATAGTAGCTGACAAAAGATGGTCAACCCATTGCAGATTTGAGGATATAGTGATAGGGTTTGAAAACCTAAAATATGACCCATTCATACTTACAACAGGAAATGATCGACCTTTTTTGGCAGACACAAAGCAGCATTAGGTTTTATTAGCATTATATTTAACTAGATTATTACTTCCCCATTCAAGGATACGTTGAATGTTTTTGTTGATTGAAACTGCCACTTAAGCTTTAATGCCTTATTTTCAAATAGAAACTAAATTATCGTTATGAGTAGGCTAAGATGAACTACAATGAAAGATGCTGTCGTCAACGAAGCAATGGACCTGGTTAGTCGTTGAAGAAATAAGTTCATCTGTGCCTAGCAGAAAAAGTGTAGGTGCGGAACTACAGAGATAATGTCAACTTTTTCTGCAAAGAAGCTATCAACTACGACACGTGCTCGTTCTTTATTAAGAGAACTCAAAATCTAGTTGATGAGCGTATCATTTAACCTAAACGAATTGAGTTCCGCCAGTAAACACTTATGCGGAACTTGGTCAAATTTTGAAATGTCTAAAGCGACTAGAACGGTTTCACCGGATGGTTCTAATGTATTGCTCTAAGCTTGGGGTCACATATGAAAAAAGATCTCCTGTTGAACCACTCTACCTAAAAACCATACTGGTGATCACTAAGGAGTATGTTAGTTTCAAATAAAGAGAGCAGCTGCTGATTGATGGCTTTTCCATAATTTTAGAGAAAATTGAAGTGATGGCAATTCTTGGTAGTTGAAGAGATCGGTCTTATCGCTTTTTTTGGGAATAGGTTAAACTTTTGGTAACTTACGTGATGAAGGAAATTCCCCAGAGACCAAATAGAGCTTACATAGGACTGGTACTAGTTTGGGAGAACATTTCTTTAAGATCATACTTGGGATCGCACCTGGGTCAGTCGCATCTTTTCCAGAATCATCAAGATACGGGTTTGATACAAATAGATTCCCAAAAATTTTGGCTTCATCTACAGAATCAGCAACTACAAATCCGTAAAAGTATGTCCTGGGGGGAATGAAGATGTACCAAAGATTTACTGATGACTTTAGAGCTAAAATTTACGACTACTAAAAGGAGATGTAGCTAGCTCATTGGATTTTTGTTATTCAAACCACTTTTCAGCTCTAGTGATATTTCTAGCACCAACGTAATCTGTATTACTCTAGACTGTTTTATTGGGTTTCCATTTAGTGTAAGATTAATGTTTTAAAGATATTGCATCAGAACAAGCCCTAAAGAACCAGGGTTTGTAACAAGAATGACCTGTACGATTTTGTTGTTTCGAAGTGTATAACTCCATGCCCAAGATGATGACTTCAGATACTGAAAGAGCAATGTTCGACGATAAGGACGACTTAACACAATATTTACGTCATGGAAAAGTTGCAAATAAATCCCGTAAAACACTCCATTTAACTGACTTAAAACTTCACAAGGTTCTATCAGTGATGCGAACAGACGAATTAGGGACAGTAGAAGTTATTTCCATTAGATATTGGATAAGATAGACCTAGTGGGGAAAGAACTGAAGTTTTATAAACAAGTGGGTTTGAAGTAAGAAAGAGATCTAGAAGGTGTGAAGTATGGTTAGCGTTATCAGGGATTCTTGTGGGTTCAGAAATTATTTGTGCGAGATCACATGAAATAGCAATTATTTCTGCACTATGACCAGTGGGATTAGTAGTAGATGATAATTGTAGCCAATTAGGGTTACGAATATTGAAGTCTCTCAAAATTGAAGTACCTCAAGATGGAAACTACGCCAGAAGAGAGTCAACTTTCAAACTAAGCTAATCGAAAAAGTTTTGAAACTTGCTGTCATTAGGAGACGTATAAATGCAAAAGTAGAATTTTACAAATTTAGAATCAGGATGTTTAAATCAAATTACTTCAAATTTTTTATTCCCCAAATAAGAAATTGGAATAATGGATCAGAAAATAAGTACTTTCGATGACCGAGATCACTTGGGAGCTGCCCTCCAGGACATCCGAACGGGCCCGAATTTTACGTCTGGTATTTATTGTCCTAGAAACATTAACTATATCTCTTTGAATAAGGCAAATAGTGATCGTCAATCCTTACCGAGGTCAGAAAATCGGAGACCAAACATTCAAGAGCCCATGGTACCTCCCCGAAAGCATGGGGTACATATGCCTTCCACCTTAAAAATTAATGTTATATATTATATAAATTTGTTTGAAACCAAATGAAGATAGAAAATTATTTTTGTCTTTATTAAATTCCTCATATAAAGATGACCTAATAATGTATTAATCGAAGAACCATATCACTTGTTTACGAGCTGCTGGCAAAAGTTAAAAATGCACCATTTCGGTTTGTTTACTTTCCGATCTACACATACATATTGATTGAAATGATATTAAGCTGAATATCATAGATAGAGTGATATAAGCTCGGGTTAAAAGAGACATTAAACATGAATTAATTACGTTGTATTTGAGTAAACATATATGTAAAGCGCATAATGCATAAGTGTGGATTAACTTAAAACTAAGCACAAATGTAAATATAGGATATGTTGTTAGCTAGTTAAACCAAATCTCATTAGTATAAAAGTGTTATCATATCTGAGCTGTAGTATTCTTCATTATAATAGTTTCCGAGCAGCTTCGGAGTTGTAAAAATATATATTTCCATTTACAAAATACATGTATTCCATTTGTATGATATTATTCAAGTCTAGTACCATTCTAAAACAAAAAGAAATTAAATTGTAGCAATCAACGTAAGAAATGTAAAGCACATGTTAAAGTTATAAAATCCGAACAAATTTTGCAAGATTCATAGAGCTTATTTAGTTTAAAAGTAAAATTAAGCAAAGGTTGTGTTATAAACTTACTTAGCAGTGTGATTAGGAAGTGTTGTAACTTAAATTAACATTATAGATGTGACTTAAGCTTAAAAGTTGATAAACAAGGTTATGATGATTTTTAACGCAGTGCTTGAGATGGAATTTATTAACATGAAGTGTTTGAAACTGATTAATTCTTATGTATTTTGGGCGAAGAAATCTAATTCTATTTGTAGTTTTCCTGTTGGAATTAAAACAAGTTAGTCATAAGTAAATTTGTGTATGAAAATTTACATATTTGTCATAATTTGGATAGATTAAACATTTTTCAAGGAAATATGTCATGTGAGGTGCCTATAGAGAGGAAATTTTGCATAAAATATAATAATGTTTATACTTATAAGTTCTGCCACGTATAAGAAAGTTATCAGTAAAAATAGTAATTTGTATATTTCTGATAAATGATTAACCAATGAAAATTGAGCACTGTCATGTTTGTATTGACAACATTTGCTAAGATAATGGGTTGTTTTTCAAAAGTTATATAAGGAAGTGGCATAAATTCTTATATCTTATCTTGTAACTTTCCAAAGTGTGAACATGTCACTCGATGTGTACATGCTTGAAAATTTAACATCGTTCATGTGGTTGGTATAACCTTAACAATTTTATATTATTAAACAAATGAAAATTAAAGTTTGTAATAAAAATAAGGTCAACGTAATTATTATTCCGGGTGGTGTGTATCGTTGTATAAGTGAATGTAAATCGGCGTATTTCAATTATTTTAACCGAATTGCCTTTGTATTATTAATCGAATTGAAATTAAAATTGAAAAGTGCAAGTAATAATAATTTGAATGCTGATAAAAGTTGTGGCATTTTCGAATATAAACACCTGAAAGTAATTATTATATTTATGAATATAATAAATAAATTAAAGTGTTTATGGAAAAGTGACAAAGCAGATATTTATGCAGTATAACTATGTATATTGGGGCTGTATAGAACTTCCACCGATGGAGCACATGTTGATGCAGCATATACACAACTTACCGATGCTGTAGATCTTCCCCTGATGGATCAATAATGTTGGAATTCGAATTATTTCTAAATTGGAAATTGGACCAGTTGTAAGAAAGGAACATTAACGTTAGCCTATGAATCACATATTTATTTGAAGGTTACGTTGAATTTTATTATAATTTATTTATGTGTATCTATGTAAAGGATACAAGTGAATTATATACTAGTCTGGAAATACCACAATCATTTAATGATTTTATATTGATTCAACATTATTTAAAAAGAAAAAAGATACCCAAATTAAATCATTAGTATTGTTTGGTTATGATGTTACACAAACACATATGTTAAGGTCAACGAAATTCACATGCGCGCAACAAGTAATATATTTTCAGATGATAAAAGGTGTTTGAATAAAAGTAAAATTTATACAATTCCAGATTTAATTAAAATCACGATTGAATTTAGTGTACAAAGGAACCTTACATAAATCTTTAAAGTTTTTCTTTTATACTGAACTATATTGAACCCTATCCCCTGGAGATGCTAGTCGAGGCAATTTATTTAAATAAAATCGTTAATAATTATCATATTAAATTGATGATGGCACAATGTGCCGAAGTTGCAGTAAAATACATTACGATTTACTAATACCATTGATCTCATTATTTCTTTTAATTCAAATGTGGTAGAAATTAATTATTTCCGTACACAATTAAAGTATATTAAATTTATGTACTCATCGCAAATAATGTATGGTACCACAAACGTGGGGCGAAATATTAATAAGAATATTTTATTTAATTTCATTATTAAAGTAAATTTATACATCTCAAATTATATTTGACGCCCAAACGTGAGGCAAATCTAAATTAATTAATTATTAATTTTCATCTCAATATGTAGGTATTGAAGGTTATGCAATCGACTTTTCTTTCACTATCGCTAACTCGACTTATAGGTTCATTTTACAACTTTTGGCCATCATGTCTGGATGTCTGTATGTGTCTGTGTCCACGTACTTAAAATTTTCCGTTTAAGTTTGTTTTCATTTGGCTTAGAGCTGTTTAGATTTTGGGAGAAATCCAGCGGCGGAGAGAGGGAGTTTATTAGGGGCAGTTTTTTGTTTTTACTAAATATTTCTAAAATAGCTGCATATTTCAAAGATATAAAAATACCTAGATATAGACCTTAAACATATCGATTAATTATGTTCTATGCAATAGTTTGATAGGACGCGTAATTAGGAGCAAAAAAATTTCTAAGAGTTCGTTCAAATTTTTTCTTATTCTGAATAACGATTCACTTTATAATAAAAAGTGTAGACGTATTTCTTAAAGAAAATTTAATTTTACATACGTTTTCTTGTTTTTTAATGTAAAGCGAAATAAATGTAAAATCAAATAAATATGATTGAAAATGCTGAAGCTGTATTATCGATATTTTTATAGAAGCAGGCAGTTGTGGAATTTTTTTTTTGCGTTAACAAGTATTTATGTCTATTAATCTCTACCTGACATGAAGTTTTAAACATCATTCTGACATAAATTATTGTCTTTGTTCTTACAATGTTGCCTATTTTCGTTATGAAAGTATAAAAGAGAGGTTGCATAGTTGAATTGAGATTAAAATTATTTCATTTCTTTTAATTTAAGTTAGCATCTAGATGTCTATTAATCTCTGTCTGTCATGAAGTTTTAAACGTCTCTTTGACAGATTATTATTTTTGCGTTGACAATGTTGCCTATTTTTGTAATGAGCTTCTTATAAGAGATGTTGCACAGTTATCCTAAAAAAATGTCATTAAAATTATTTCATTTCTTTAATTCCCATTTTGTAGGTTGGAAGGTCGTGTCCCACACCAGATATTCTTATTATCTGGAAAACCACAAAAAATAAATCAAACCTTAAGGCGTATGTAAATGTGAAATAAAATGCTCTAAAACCTTCCTATAGCTAAAAGTCAAATTTTGGACACACTATATTTTAACTTTCGGCTAACGCCTTAATCTGAAACAAAAAAAAAATAATAAAAAATTTCAAATAAAATATACACAATAAGGCTTTTTGGTTTTTTAAGATCTTTGCCCAAATCCACTACCATAAACGACATTTTTGAAACCTTTTTATAAAAATCTGGTAATAATTTAGAAATATTTTACATTTGGTTCAGCATCAATTACATTATTTAAATAACAGGTAAATAGTATGCTTGTAAGTTTTTTTTTTAATTTATTTTGGTAATTGATATTTTACACTTTTTTTGGCAATTATTTTTATTATACATAAAGAATGCCTCATTTAAATATTTAATGATCATAATTCTGTCACAGTTCACACTTTCTCGCTTATTAATGGCTACTAAATTTAATGTTATACTCAATATCTCATAAATGTATTTTTTTAACAATGCGGATATGATTTGCAGAAATAATTTTTAATTCCTTAAAGGCCAATGTTCCAACTTATATTAATGGATCTTCATTTTACTTTCATAACCTTCACTTATAATTTACCTACTCGAAATTACAGTAAAAGCAAAATATCATTGATTAAAGTTATTGACATTAATATTTTTTGTGGCGTATTTTACATATTTTATAATCTAATGGCATTTGAACTACAATGCAGGAGAGTCATTACAAAACGCGTACTCATCTGCCCATCGCTAAGGTATAATTTGCATATTTAAAAGTTATTGAAGTATAATTGTTGCAAAATTTACTGAATTATTTAAATGTAGGTCAATTAAAAATTAAATAAGTGTCTGTTGCCTTTTATTTGACATTTAGTAAAAAATTTCTGACCTGTGTTGTCAATTGTTATTAAAAAATATCTACCATTAAATACAATACTAATATATTGTATTAAAAATATAAAAGATTTGGTAATAGGGACAAGAAGTTTTCTATTAGTGGCAACAAATTTTTGAAAATAAGAATGTTCTTTTGACAGCAAGATTATTACACCTTCCCCTTACACCGATTTGAATTTCTATTCATAACATCTACCATTAAAAAAGCATTACTTTTGTGAGTGTATTCTACTTTATGTAAAATATCGCACAATTCTTGAAGAACAGGAAAGTTCTAGATTGCAACCTACACCCAGAAAAGGACTCCAAAAGTTAGTACGAGAAAACTTGCATCAGATAGTAATATAATTGATGATCTCAACTAGCAATCAGTGTTTGGGCGTGGAGTGTTGGACGATAATAAAATACAAACGCCAACAGTCAAAATCTCGATTTAGAAAGAATGTTATTTTAAATGAATTCAAGTATCAAGCTTTCTCATTATTGCTTTAAATTCTAAAATCTAGCGTGGCCGTAATTAGTATCTCAGGTGTTTATTATAGCAGTAAAAACTCAAGTCTGGTTAAGGAAAAAACTCTAAGATTGTGACGCTAATTGAAGTCATTTATTGACCACATAAAGATAGCTAATATTTTACATATTAATCCAATTTTTAATAATCAAGGATATGTGACAAATAACGTTTCTCAAGTAAATGCTTGAAATATTTATGTTTATTACCACAACAATCCTTTGGTTAAAATTAACAATGACCTAATTTAACCAAAATGATTTAATTAAATCAAGTCAAACTAATATATATATATATATATATATATATATATATATATATATATATATATATATATATTTTATTTATACTACTTTCTTCGACAGATACAAAAGAGGTATAATACTTCTACCAACAGGTTTTGTTTCAGCTTAAACAGCGGGAAATTAAATCAAATATTCCAGCCTTAAATTACAAATTTAAATGTAAAAATTTACGTTTCAGGAAATTATTTACATAGTCTACTCTCTTAAATTGTGAATAAATAAGGTAATAAAATCTAAAAAAAATATGAAGAAATTTATGAAAAAAGGAAATACGGGACAGGCACATCACTTGGTGTTAGGCGTCCCATGTCATAATGCATAGTGTCAAAGAAAACTATTTGATTCTGTTTCGGTTTTTAAAAGTACATAGTTAATAATTTTTTTTTTTTTATAGTTGTAGACCTGAACAGGAAATTAGGCCTATCGTGCTAAAGCACTCAGGAACACTTAGGAGGATGGATAGGGGGATAATGAATTGCCAATAGATGCCTATGAACAACTACCTTAAATTTTCTCATATCATAAGTGAGAGGAAAACAGGAACTAGGGAGATCATTCCAGAGTTTAGAAGCCGTGTAGAAGAATGTGGATTGCGCCCGTTTGGTACGACAAGTGGAGATTTGTACTGCATACTGATGATATGAATGAGCGAACCGAGTGTTTCTCGCAAAGATAGTCCGAGATGGTTTCGAAGAATATAATTCAGCAGCACAATAGCCGTTGTAATAACTATAATACAAATAAAGAACTGAAATCATCCTTCTATGTTCAAGGGACTGTATGTGAGAAGTTAAGGACGGATCATTTTTAAGCCTAATTGCTCTCTTTTGAATACGATCAACAATATCGAGAGCGTATTGGGGAGCACTAACCCAAAGGTGAGAATTATATTCCAGATGAGGCCGTATTTGGCCCTTATGCAGCAGGGTTAAGGGGTTATCGAGAGGTAACGTACTGCTTAGATCTGTACAAAAAGCCTATTTTACGAGCAGCTGTTTTGGTAGCTGACAGAAGATGGTCAACCCATGAGAGATTTGAAGATACAGTCATACCCAACAGAGTAATAGAGTCCGAAAACTTAAGAACTGAGCCATTCATACTTACAACAGGAAATGATCGATCTTTTTTGGCTGACATAAGGCAACACTGAGTTTTGTTAGCATTAAATTTAACTAGATTATTGCTTCCCCATTCGAGAATACGTTTAATGTCTTTGTTGATTGAATTTACCATTTCAGCTTTAATTTCTTGATTTGACATAGAAGGTGGATTATCACTTTGAGTACACTGAGATGAACTACAGTGAAGAGTGCTATCGTCAGCAAAACAACGGATGGGGTTAGTTGTTGAAGAAATAAGGTCATTTATGTACAGCAGAAAAAGTGTAGGCGCTATAACGGATCCCAGTGGTACGCCCGCGTTAATGCTAACTTCTTTTGAAAAAAAGCCATCAACTACGACACGTATTCGTCTTTTATCAAGGAAACTAGAAACCCAATTGATGAGCGTATCATTTAACCCAAACGAGGTGAGTTTGGTAAGTAAACACTTATGCAAAACTTGGTCAAATGCCTTTGAGATATCTAAAGCGACTACAACTGTTTCACCGGACTGCTCTACTGTATTGTTCCAAACTTGGGTCACATATGAAAGAAGATCGCCTCTTGAACGACTTTGCCTAAACCCATATTGGTGGTCACTAAGGAGTTTGTTAGTTTCAAGGAACGTGAGCAGTTGCTGATTGATGGCTTTTTCCATGATTTTAGATAAAATGGAAGTGATGGCAATTGGTCGGTAGTTTGAGGGAACGGTCTTATCGCCTTTTTTGGGAATAGGTTGAACATTTGCTAACTTCCATGATGAAGGGAATTGCCCAGAAGACATAGAGATTGTATAGAGCTTAGATAGGATTGGTACTAGTTCGAGGAAACATTTCTTTAAGACAATAGCTGGGATACCGTCTGGACCAGTCGCCTTATTGAGATCAAACCTACTGATGATCGATTCCAAGAGCTAGTGCCGAAAATGAATTGGTTTCATAGCGTATGAAGAAGACCTGACTAGGGGCACATCTTTCCAGAATCATTGAGACACGAGTTTGATTCAAACAAATCCACAAAAACGTTGGCTTTGTCTACAGAATCAGCAAATACCGATCCGTCAATAGACGTCAGGGGGGGGGAATGAAGATGTTTTAAAGTTTTTACTAATGGTTTTAGTTAAAGACCAAAATTTACGGGTGCCTAAAGGACATGTAGCCAGTTCATTGCATTTTCGTTGTTCGAACAACTTTTTAGTTTTAGTGATGACACTTTTGCAGATATTTCTAGCACCAACGTATTCTGCATAACTGTCGACTCATTTATTTGATTTCCATTTAATGTAATATTTATTTTTCAAAGACATTGCATCAGCACAAGCCTTATTGAACCAGGGTTGAGAACGTGAATGACCTATACGGTACCGTTTTTTGGGAATGTATAACTCCATTCCCATGAGGATGATTTCAGATACTGAAAGAGCGATGTCCGAAGAAGAGGACGACTTAAAACAATATTCACGCCATGGAAAGGTTGCAAAGTAATCCCGTAAATCACTCCATCGAGCTGACTTAAAACACCACAAGGTTCTATCGGTTTTGCGAACAACAGTGGAATTAGGTACAGTAGAAATGATTTCTATTCGACAATGGTCGGAAACACCTAAAGACGAAAGAACGGAAGTTTTATAAACAACGGTTAATATCTCAGCTTGAACTTTCAACTACGGCTTTCTAATTACGACTTGTCTGGCTCAGTGTTGCGTGACGTTTCAACGGGAGGGGATGAGTTGGCTAGCATACCTTTAAAAGCTATGTACAACTACGATGGTTTTCGTGAAAAATAAGTGTTTTACAGCTTTATACTAAAAAATTGTACGAAATGCTATTGAATTTTATTTTGTGAACTATTTAGCACATTTTTTTACTACATCACTACATCTAAGCCTAAATTCACTAAATTGGTGGTATCTACACATTTGCTTTCTTTTCTAGGACAAAAAGGCATAACTGGACGTAGCTGCCCCTTTCCAGTGTGCAAGATCGTATCTGCACAAATACGACTTCGCAGCTTAGTAACTATACTTAGAACCCTTCCATAATTGGACCATTTTCAATTCGCACCTCTAAATTTTGTTTTGTAACCGGGTTCTTAATTATAAGAATTATAATTAGTTTCCTCGAAAACTTCCTTGTTAAAATATTTTGTACGGTTGTTCTTTTTAAATCGCGGATTATTCAATTAAACTGGCGTAAATCAAATAGAGGCCACCCCTTTGACTTTTGAACGGGTAGTTAGATTTTATTCAACTTTTGGTGGGTTATATCAGTGCCACTTTGGGATTTTTTACATTAAAAAAACAATATGGTCGAGTTCCGGTTTCACCGGAAATGACACAAAAGCTGAAAATTTAAATGGAACACCCTGTATATTTTTACATATTTGGATTCTAGAGCTTCAAACACATACAGTTCATCTGTCAAATAAATATCAACTCAGGCGCCATTTTCATTATATATATATTTTTTTTATTTTTCTAATTTTAGATCATTATGAGGTCGTCTAAATTATAGATAATTGACGTACAATTGCCCCCACAATATTAATTTTTGTGAAGTTTGTTACATACATTGGCCACCCTAGTACTAGTAAAACGATATGCATAACAATTTCCTTAGTTCCTATATAAACCAGTAATTTTTAATTTTCTAATTTTTATTAACACAACATGCTCCTGAAGCC
>JARFJB010000586.1:2035000-2105000 GCA_036346205.1 Vesta saturnalis | reverse complement strand
CACAAACACATACACACACACAAGAATCTTGTTGTGCTCCTGCTTTTCTTAATTTAACCTTAATTTTAGTAATTTAGAAGTAATTGCATTTGCGGATTATTTTTTTATTTATCATATGAGGAAATTGTTACTTAAGCTGAAAAATATGCAAATAATACGGTAAGAAAAATATGGTCCTATTAATCTCAAATAAAGTATCCATGAAGCTATAATTAATATATGCTTGATTAATGTGGAATAAGTACCAGTAAGTTAATTCAAATATTTAGGAATAGTTGTTGACTTAGAATTTAAGTTTGATAATCATCTTACATATATCACTACAAAATGCATTAAATGAATCAATATGATTACGAAATCGGCTAAAATAAAATGGAGTTTGGTGTAATGCATTAAAAGTTATGTATACTAGTACCACACTACCTCTTTTAGCGTATGGAATATGCTAATTTCTTGGAAAGCTTCCCTGTTAAAATATCTAGCACGATGTTCTATTTAAATTGCAGATTATTTAATTAAACTCTCATATTGCCATAAAACTTTTTTTTGACATATAGCAATTATGAAAGGTGATTTTTGTATCGAAGGTTATAACATCACCTAGGGCCAATTGCCTTAAAAAAAATTGAATAACCAATTGTAGTATATACTAAGCCATCCACATTTATTTCTTTTAAATAATGTAATTAATCATAATGGAAATTATGACATGCGTCGGCTAGCTAAGTTTGTGTGATTGTCTATTCTCCTTTCAGAAAGCAAGCATCAATTATTGTCTTCGAATTTAAACTGAGAAGTTGAAATTATTGTGTAGGTATTCTGTTTCAGGATGAAAACTTCCGCGATTGAGTTTCGGTCAACAAAAGCAAGGTAATTTGATTACAAGGAAAAAAGTTCCTCTATGTCAAATATTCGCGGCGCGCACACGCCCACGCGCACGAAAACGCGTACGCGCGCACCCTCCACACACACATCCAATCTAAAATGGTCAGAATGGTTTTGAAATGCTGAAAACGTGTAAATCCGTTGAAAATTCGACGTGGATTTGTCAAAAACAGTACTTACGGTGTATCGCTCAAAGTAAAAATACTTAGTTATATAAATTACATAAACTAATTACTGGGATTAAATGTATTTGAAGTTCTTACGATTTGGATAAAAATTATATTCACATTTTGTAGACATGTCAAAAACGTAAGTATATTAATAAAGTGCAGAGACCTTTTATTATGATAATTAAATGATAAAGTCGAAAAAGTACAAAAAGCCTCAAAGGCATTGTCTGAAAACCATTAACTTTGGAACAAGCGTTTTGGGCTCTTCTTAAGGGTAATTCAGTTTTGAAAGCATTTTATTAATGAAAGTGTATGGTAATAAGTAAGCCCTCTTCATGCCAGTTCTATGTGAAAAGTAACTAAGTTTAAAACTATAATGTAATTACAATGGTTTTTTTTTTGTAGTAAACTAGGTAAGCCGTAAGAGTTAACATGATTAATTAGAAATGACCAACAATGGAGAGGGATATAAAAATTTCTTAAAACCGTGATTTTCATATTTGAAAAATGAAAAAGGTTTTGTGTTTGAATAAGTTATACCAAAAAGTATATAACGTAAGGGGAAGCATGGATGATATTTGATAAGTTCTTGCAGCATTGGTTTCTTGGATAATATTTTTATCATTTTATTACTGTTTGTGTAGATCCGATATATCTACGAAATAAATAAACTAAAAATGACCGTACCCTCGCTGTATGCCCTATGTACGCCTTGATAATATAGTGTAACACAAAAATCAAACATTTCTAATGCGTTATTTTTGACGAATTTTGCAAATGAAACCATATCCATAAGTGTGAAAATAATTCAAAATTTTGATGTTTGCCAACCAACAGGTCCATAAGGTCATTAAAAGCACTAACTATGAGACCAACTCGGGTCGTTAGTACTTCGTTAGTGCCTCTTAGTGCTTCTAACTTGTATCAGCACGACCAGTTGTTTTCGAGAAAACTACCCCCTTGGACAGTGCTAGCTTCCTACCCTTGTTGAAAACACTAACTGTGAAACCAACGCAGATTATTGGTGCTTCGTTAGTGTCTCTTAGTGCTTCCTAACTTGCATCAGAACGACGAGTCGTTTTCGAAAAAACTACCCCCTTGGACAGTGCTCGCTTCCTGCCCTTGTTGAAAGCACTAACTATGAAACCAACGCGGATTGTTGGTGCTTCGTTGGTGTCTCTTAATGCTTCGTAAATTGCATCAGCACGACCAGACGTTTTAGAGTAAACGACCCCCTGGACAGTGCTGGCTTCCTACCCTTTTTGAAAGCACTAACGATGAGACCGAGGCAGATCGTTGGTGCTTCACTAGTAGACCTTAGTGCTTCATAGCTTGCATACTAATTTCTAAGGCAAAAATAAAGAAAAGGTAGGTATGTACTATAATAACAATTTTTACATGGTATAAAAAAGCAAATGGGGAGTAATGAAAATATTATTTTTTACAATGTGTATGTCCTTCTGCATGTCATCATACTTTTCCCACAATGCATCGATTCTTCTGCAATAGGCAGCATAATTCCCAATATCACTATTAATTTGATTTGGCGCAACACATGCTATTACTGATCTTAAGACTAATTTTTTCTCATGTGCTACTGTAACAAATTGGATATCGGTTAATCTCCACATGTGTGGAAAAAATGGAATGTTTTTAATTCCAACATTGCCACAATTTGAATCCAATTCAGTATCTACGGCACTTGGATAATTTTTATTAAAAATTCAGAAATATACAGGGTGGAACAGTTTATAACGGCAGGACTTTACCAAAGGATAGTTAACGTAAAAATAGTGTCAGTTTTTCACATAAGCAGATATGCTGGGGAGCTTCGTTTTCGAGATACAGTTTTGTAAAATAAACAGACTATTTTGAATATTTCTAAAACGGCAGATTTGAATAATTTTAAATTTGTTACCAAGTGTGAACTAGTTGTTCCTCATTGTTTAGGGCATATGATGATAAAATACGAAAATCAGAGGCGGAGATATGGGTGTACCATCGCCCCTTTTCAAAAAACTCTCCTACGCCACTGACTTTATTGTAAATCCAATAACGTCTTTCGATTGCTTATGCTTTTTGGAACAAAAAAGTATGGTTCCATGGTATACGCACGGTACACCGTTTTCGAGATATTTCAAATTTTGTCAAGAAATCTCAGGCCAGTGATACAAAATTTAATTTCGAATTTAAATTTCACGAAGTGAACTATAACTAAGTTTTGACATTTATACGATCAATATTTTAATTCAGAAGTAGTTTCGTAAATTATTTTTAATTTGGTTGCTAGTTTCAAACGTTAAATATAATGCCTTTTAAATTTTCTAATCAAGAATATGCGACATGCATCTTGTTTATGGTTTTTGTGATGGGAATGCAGCAGAAGCAGCTCGAGAATACCGTAGACGATTTCCCAACAGATGACAGCCACATCATAATGTTTTTTCAAACGTGCATCTTCAACTCGTCAATCAAGGGTTGACGGCTCTACCTAGCTAAATTCTAATACGGCAAGGAGAAACAATAATGTACTTCGTGCATTTAATAGAAATTCGAGGACTAGTCAAAAAAGAGTCAGTCGTACCTCTAGAACTCCTAAAAGCACTATTGTAAGAATATTAAAACAGGACCACAGACGTGCTTTTCATCTGCAACTTGTCCATAGTTTACACCCAGGAGACGAAGAACGCAGGGTTACATTTTGTAGGTGGCTTCTGAACTCCGTTCAAAACAATGGGGATCATGTACGAGGTATTGGGAAATTTCATAATCAACATGTATGGGCGCATGAAAATCCTCATAAAATCAGACCGCGAAAATTTTAACATGGATTTAGTGTGAATATTTGGATAGGCATTTACAGTGGAAATCTGTTTGGCCCTCATATACTTCCACAGCATGTGAACTCTGAAAACTTTCTGCAATTTTTGGAGACGGAGAATCACAATATGTGGGACGACGTTCCACTTACTATGCGAAGACAAACCTGGTTGCAACTCGATAGGTGTCCAGCGTACATTATGGATTGGTCGTGGTGGTCCAGTTGAATGGCCTCCCTGATCTCCAGACCTAACCCCCATGGATTTCTACCCATGGGGTCATCTGAAAGATGAATGATGACTCTAGTTGGCACTTCAGTACCAACTAGTGAAGAGCTTTTGCACAGAATTCAAAATGCGTATGCAGAAATTAATCACGATGTGCTAGTTAGCCTAAACCATAGCATTAGAAAACGCTGCCAGTTGTGCATTCAACAAAATGGTTTTTATTTCGAACAATTATTACATTAGTCATTAATTTTTTATTTTGTCATTGAAACGTTTTGTTTAATATTTATTTGCATCGATTTTCGTCTCGTAAACATGAATTAAAAAACCATTTTTCCAGTGCCTAATTTGCAGCAAAGTGATTATTTCATACAAGTACGTAATAACTAAATAGTTACATTAGTTATTTATCAGTTTATGGGTTGTATTTACTGGTTTTATTAAAATTTATGTAGTTAAAATTTGTATGTACTCCTAAATGTTATTTATACTACTTAAAGACATTACCTGATAAAACCTGAAAGGTCTCGAAAACGGTGCGCCGTACTTTTACTATGGAACCACACTTTTTTGTTCCAAAAAGCATAATCAATTGAGGGATGTTTGGATTTGTAATAAAGTCTGTGGCGTAAAAGGTTTTTTTAAAAAGGGACGATGGTACACTAATATCTTTGCCATTGATTTTCGATTTTATCATCATAAGCGCTAAATAATGAGCGACAATTAGTTCACACTATGTACCAAATTTTAAATTATTCGAATCTGCCGTTTTAGAAATATTCAAAATATTCTATTTATTTCACAAAATTTCAACACTCTGTATTTCGAAAACGAAGCTCTCCAGCATATACAGGGTGGCGAATTAGTGTGACAAAGTCCCATATCTCCTTTATTTAAAGAGATACAAAAAAAAAATTAAATACAAAAGTTGTAAGATATATTCTGGTGCATATTCCAAAAATATTTTTAATTATACAGGGTAGATCATAAAAGCCTAGAAGTAATTTTAAATTTTTTTTAAATAGAAAACCCTATATTTTATTACATATTTAGATTCTACATACAACTTTAGACACATTTTATGTATAATGTCCTATACCCATGTCTAACTGTTTTTGACAAATTAAAAATTTTTTGTCAAAAAAAACGTTTGCAGGCCAAAACATAGGTGGAAATCTCTTCTAAACGAAGCCTTTATCAATTAGTTATGGTTGGTTTCCTTGGAAATGGGGACCTACTCTAATGGGCGGTATTGATATTTCTGTAATACATTCATACAGGGTGATTAAAACTGGACAATAAAAAGTAGATTTAAAAAAACCTATAAAGTCATTTTTTTTAATGTAAACCCCGTATTTTTTTAATTCTATCTTATTTAGCATTAAAAATAAGGATGACTTTGTATAAGAGTGTATATTCCAAAAAATTGTAGTTTTTGAAATAATGACAATTTAACATTTTTTTATTGTAAAAAGGCTATACGGCTTTCAAGTTTTGTTGTTAGTTGGCCGTGACGGCGTAGTGCGGCGAAACAAAAAAAATCGAGCACTTCAGATCGAAATATTACAATTTATTGAATCCCATATAAATAATTATTTTATTAAACGAACTTAAAGACGTTATTTTTTTGATTCAACAAATTATGTCCTAATCCTAATCATAAACTTAACGTCTCTAATGTAACTAAACCTGTAACTAATTATACAGATAAAAGTACTAGAAACACGTCAAATACGTACTACCTAATAAGTTGTTGAAATGTCCGCCTCTTTCTTGAATACACAATGCAATACGTCTCTCAAATTCGCTGCTTAAATTTCTACACATTTCAACACTAATGTTTTGAAAGCAGTTTCTAATCCTAATCTTCATGTCTTCCTTTGTTGTAGGCGATATTTTATAAATCTGCTCTTTGACGTACCCCCATATGCTAAAGTCCATTTTAGAAAGATCTGGGGATCTAGCAGGCCAAGTAACAGGCCCTCCCCTCCCAATCCAACATTCTGGATATCTAGTATTTAAAAAAGTTATTATTGGACCTGTATGATGTACTGGGGCCCCATCATGAAGAAACCACATTTCTTGTTGCGTATCCTGTGGCACTTGACGCAACAAATTGGGTAGATGGTTTTGCAGAAAGTCTAAGTATACTTCCCCTGTTACTCGTTGATCAAAAAAATATGGTCCAATTACATGATTACCGACAACACCTCCCCAAACATTTAAAGACCATCTAGTTTGAGAAGTATATCTTACAAAATGTGGTTTTGCGGTAGAATAGTCACAAAATTGTGTCTGTTTACACTTCCGTTTCTGTGAAATGTGCCCTCATCTGTAAATAAAATCAAATGAACAAAATTTCTTTGTTGGTTTATTTTGTTTTGAGCCCATTGACAAAATTCCGTCGTCTTTGGTAATCTTCAGGAACCAACTCTTGAAGTAGTTGAATGTGATAGGGGTGCATTTTTTGAGACTTCAATATCCGCTGTACCGTACGCCGTTCAACACCAACCTGCTGAGAAATGGGTCGTTGTCCAATATATGGATTTTCGGTAACTGTTAATAGTACATTTAATTGGTTTTCCTCAGTCTGTGTACGTTTTTCCCTAGTATTTTTTTCATATAATACATTGCCAGTTCTTTCAAAACGCTCCAAAAGCTTTTCAAATGCCCTTCTTTCAGGTTGCCGTCTCTTTGGAAACCGTTGTTGATATAGTCTTCTTGATAAGAGCGTATGCTTATCACTAGCTCCCAAAACAAAAATCATATCAACCATCTCGGCTTGCGAATAAAATACGTATAAAATACACTAATGCATCACACAAATTATCAACTGACAATAAATAATGACGTTTCTGATGATCTCTATTATTTTTATATACCACGCCTCGCAGTCACGGTCAACTAACAACAAATCTTGAAAGCCGTATAGTCTTTTTACAATAAAAAATGTTAATTTGTCATTATTTCAAAAACTAAATTTTTTTGGAATATACACTCTTATACAAAGCCACTCCTATTTTTAATGCTAAATAAGATAGAATTAAAAAAAATAGGGGGTTTCCATTAAAAAAAATGACTTTATAGGTTTTTTTGAATCTACTTTTTATTGTCCATTTTTAATCACCCTGTATGAATGTATTACAAAAATATCAATACAGCCCATTAGAGTAGGTCCCCATTTCCAAGGAAACCAACCATAACTAATTGATAAAGGCTTCGTTTAGAAAAGATTTCCGCCTATGTTTTGGCCTGCAAACGTCATTTTTGACAAAAAATTTGAAATTTGTCAAAAACGGTTAGACTTAGGTATAGGACATTATACATAAAATGTGTCTAAAATTGTATGTAGAATCTAAATATGTAATAATATATAGGATTTTCTATTTAAAAAAAATTTTTTAATTACTTCTAAGCTTTTATGATCTACCCTGTGTAATTAAAAATATTTTTGAAATATGCACCAGAACATACCTTACAACTTTTGTATTTAATTTTTTTTTGTATCTCTTTAAATAAAGGAGATATGGGACTTTGTCACACTAATGCGCCACCCTGTATGTTTATATGAAAAACTGGCATTATTTTTACGTTAACTATCCCTTGGTTAAGTCCTGCCGTTATAAACTGGACCACCATGTATGTGACAATACATATGCAATCTATTCTTTCAGTTTTATTTACTAACATATCTCCTTTAAATATCACATTGCGCTCGCATCTTATTAATAAGTCGCGTGTTTCCTTCTACCAAACATTACATAGTTTCATGAAATTGTTGTCTAACATGCGTGGTTCCATTAACGCCTTCAGCTCTTTACTGTCACAAACGGCGATAACAATACATTACAAAACACTATCTATTAGACGTGTGTTGCTCAAAATGACTTTTTTAAACTAAATGTACAATATTTTACGAGATTCCAATGTTTTAATAATTTTTTAATTTCTGAGGTGTATAAAATTCAGGGTAAGGTTCTCTATAAAGTGATCTTCTAGGTTTCACAGCCTTTGCTCGCCATTTTTCAATTGCCATGGATGCATCTAAAATAATCATAAAACGTGTGTTATTTATTTATACACCTAATGAGTTAAACATAATCATATTGACAAGATAAACGTTTAATCCAACGAACTTTAACGTGATTTATTATTATAAATATTATACTAAGTGAGGTATCTTCACGTGCATCAATTTACAGGGGTTCTAGACAACAACGTCCAATTTTAAATAATGACCCCCAACTTCAGTTACACTTCCCGCGGAACATGACCACAAGCACCAACTTTCAGTGATAACCACAACGGCCAACTTGGCCATAACCCCCTACGTTAAGAATGACCACAAGGCCTAAAGTTAACATTTATAGTATGAAACGAACTATTATAGGTATATATTTTTGAAAGTGTTCTATTGAAAATTGATTATGAGAATTTTAAAAGGATTATGATGTAAGAAGTATAAACGCTATACCTTGACTAGCCACCGCTATGCATATGTATCCGGGTAAAATTTTACAAAATTCTAAAATTATGCGTTGTGGTCATTCTTAAGGTTGGGGGTTATAGTGTAGTTCGGCATTGAGGTCAATGACAACAGTTGGAGGTAACAGTAAAGTTTGGAGTTGTGGTCGTTTTTAAAAGTTGGGGAGTATGATCAAGGTGGAGGTTGTGATCATTAAAGGTTGGGGGTTGTAGTCATGTTCCGCATGAGTAGGGAGTTAGTACTGTCCAAGGGGTGGGTCTGTTTTGACGCAAGCGACTGGTCGTCCTGAGGGAAGTTATGACGCACTAAGAGACACTAACGAAGCACTAACGATCCGCGTTGGTCACATCATTAGCGCTTTCAACAAGGGTAGAAAGCCAGCACTGTCCAAAGGGTAGGGTCGCTTTCTCACAAATGACTGGTCGTGCTGATGCAAGTAATGAAGCACTAAGAGGCACTAACAAAGCACTAACGATCGGCGCCGGTCTCGTAGTTAGTGCTTTAATTGACCGTGATAGCTTCACGGATCTTCAATCAAACCATACTGTATTTCTAATGTGTTTGTCTAAAAGCATTTAACAGTTCTGCTAAACTACATAATTTAAAAAATGTTTAGTTAATGGCAGTGAGATTCTTTTTCGTTTGTAATTGTAAATACATGCTTACTAGTTAGAAAATAATAAATTATCAATCAATGTTTATTGTCACAAGGACTACAATTGTAATAGAACTGAAAAATGCATGCAAACGGAATTAAACAAAATAGAAAAAATTTTACTCAGGCGTTAAAATTTCTGGTACCTAACCAATTTGTTCAATGGAATTAAAGTATGTGACATTTTCCTAATTATAGTAAAAGTGAAAGTGTCTAGGTACAATTTGCAAACAATTATATTACTTTAATTGAATAAAGTAGGTATCTAAGCGGGTCAGCACACATGAAAACACATTTCTTAATTAAAAAACATTATGTTGCATGAATGTTTAAAATTCGTCGGTAGAAACTACAATAAGCTTTATTGTTTTTTAGTCTCCCTTAATTAAATTAAGTACGCAAAGTGCGATTACAACATACAGTAATTTTTTATTGTTACACAAATATGTTTATTTGCAATGATGTTAATTGTAGTTGTATCATTGTGAAAATCATGCAAGCTTAGTTTTGTACTATTATTTTACTAATAACTAAATCCGTATATAATTTAAATATTTAGCTTTGTTGGGGTAACATGAACAATTATTATACGTGTTTGTCTAGTTAAGATATTTAAAAATTAGTGTTGGTTAAAACGCACATGTACATAATTAAAGCTACTAGACCTTTTACCAATTGAAATGCTGAATGTTTATTATTTTCTATGTGAAGGGGTAGTTATTAACGTTAGAATAATTGAAGCACGAATTGTTAAATAATGGGATTGCTTTTGAACTCAGTTTATGCGAATTTGTATTCTAGTACTTTAGTTATACAGAACAATAATTTATAGCATATCATAATGCGTAGAGGCTCTTTGTAAAAGATGCTTGCGGTAAAATATAGTTGATTTTATAATTAGTGCACGTATTTCATATGGGCAAGAGTAATAAATTATTTTTGAGTGCTAAATATGTTCATGTGATGCAATATGAACCCTTTATTTCTTATGTATTCACTTGTTACAACAGGCAAATGAGTTTTGTTTAAAAAAATAAGTAACGAAGACCCAATGACCACCTGAGATCACAATCACCATTGCAAATAGTATAATTCAATGTACTCGCAATTATTCAAAATACTATGAAATTTGTCCTTAATAACATAAATCTAGAAAAAAATTGCCCGTTTAGTAGTAGTTTTGTTGTAATCGCATGAAATAAAGTAGTGTGAGGTCAGTGTTCGATCGTAGAGGGCCACAACAGACAAGTAAACACCAATTAAAATTTACCAGCTTTATACTATTATTGAGGTCCGAAAGGAAAAACATGAAGGAGAACCAAACAGTTTTAAAATCAACAGCCGACTTTACAAGCGAATTTAATGTCAGAGTTAAACAAACAGGAAAGAATGAAACCAGTGTGTAAATACGGTGCGCGCAGCGTTAGGCGCGCGCTTTTAGACGCAGAGTCATTAGGCGCGAGCTCTTTTAGGTGCGCGAACTTTTAGTCGCCGGAACATTAGGCGCGGGTACAGTTAGGCGCTACTTGAATGATTCTAACATTACCTATGAAATGTAGTTTGGTAATTATCGAGCGGGAGTATGAGTTATTTATAGGCACGTATATGCTCCAAGCTGGCGGATTACATTTTTTATTCGACCCCCTTAATAAGGGTATGAAATCAAAGGGATTAAAGGTTATAAAACAATCAGGTTTAAGCTATGGTTTTCTTTTAAATCTGGATGGCATATTTCATTCATTGATTAAATTACCAGATGATTAGACATTTTCAAGAACACTTTCAAGGTTTCTAAAAAGAATGTAGGTACGTTGCAAAAAAACTGAACTCTGCAAACCGTATAGTTATACACAGGTATGCAATAAAATATACTGTAAAAGTTCCAAACACTCAATGCTTTTTTAGTTTTCCCAATAAAGAATGCAGTTTGTGGGTTATATGTCTTAGTTTTTATATTAAAACCTTTATCATACGTACATACATACATACATACATACATACATTTTCGAGCTAAATGAAACTATTTAAAAACCGCTCATATTTTTCCGTTGCATGTCCACACCATTCTGAAACGTATCCACATGGCGCCTAATTGTACCCGCGCCTAATGTTCCGGCCCCTAAAAGTTCGCCCCCCTAAAAGAGCTCGCCCTAATGACTCGGCGTATAAAAGGGCGCGCCTAACGGTGCGCGCCTAAAAGAGCGTGCCTGAACGTCGCTTTCCGCACTGCACACCGTATGCAGCCCATCCAAACCAACGGAAGCAGACCAATAGTGAAGGAAAGGTACCGAATCAACCCTAAAAGGACGAGAACAAGCCAAGGAGTATTAGGACACAAACAGCCATCACTACAAAGGACAACGCCGTTGGAGAACAGCACCAGGACGACAGGAGCCATTTAATAATTGGCTCTACTAATATTATAATTTGTGTTTGATTTTAACTCTGTTTTCCATCTTTTTATTGAGTTTCTAATTTCCTAGCCTCTTTTCTCGGGGTGTGAGGCTACACCTCGGCGAAGACCCGGCCTTTCAATACTTTAATTTACTTCTGCATTCCCAATTCCCGTTAAACTGACATGACCGCCACCGTGCTTTAATTAGGGGTGTTTCCCTATCCCACGCACCTACAACCCCTACCTACTCCGCGGTTGCCGCATCAATACCACACACACTTACACAGACTCCAATACCTACACAGTCTCCAGTACATCTAGACGCGCACACCTCCAAAACCGCACACAAATCGAGCACACGACCCCCCCTTCCTGCACACACCACCTACCCCAGCCGGCCCTAAACGATTACCCCTTTCGAGATACTATATCCGCAATATTCCAAGATCTATTACCTCACAGAAAACCATCTTCATATCGTTAAAATCCTGAAACCTTCGGTGAAAGAACCAAAATCATACCTGTCTCCTAAAAATCTTCTCTCCCTTACCAGATAGAACGCAACTTAGATTGCGATACTATTTCGGTAATGCTTCCGTAACCTACCAACAGTTATCCGGTCGTTACAACACAACACCTCGACCAAATTGTAAATGATTCGTCACGTAGGTAAGGATATCCTCGCCAACGGAATCCTCGATTTGATTGCTCTGCTATCGATCAGTAAAGGCTATACGGATCATCGCGAAGGCCACCAACTCCTCAACGTTCTCATTACCTCCTCCCAAACCACAATTCATCTAATTCTCGCATGGGAGTCTCCGTGTCCGGGAAATGTCACCAATGCGAGAATTCCTAAATCCCTGCACCACTTCCCCAGTATTGTACCACGTATATAACGGTCTTGCATACAGTTGTCAAGTGTGTAACCCGGACCATCTGCTGCCCAAACTTTAGTGAAAGCCACAGATCAACACTCTGTAAATCCTCAGCACCACCAAACGGGACGGGAACCTCTCAGTTCTCCGTCTAAAATGACAATCCGAAACACTATCCTGTCTTTCGACGAAACGGATTCCAACAGAGAACCCTCGCATGCGTGTCAGGCACGCGTACGAAGGTTGCCATTTTCCGAGAACCCACTCCATAGATCTTATCATTGGAGACATTATAGCAGGGACAGGTGTCCGTCGGAAACGTTCCGTACTTAAAAACCTTCTCTCCGAACACAACATACACACCATCTCAATCACAAAAACGTAATTAACAGACAGATGCACACTTAACTTTAACTACCAACAACCTACTTACAGAACAGTACACAAAACAGGCACCATAGAACCGCCTTAATAATCTGAAGTTGCTTCTCCTCTACCCGGTTTCGGTTACATACAAAATGTCAACTGTATTGCTGAAACTTTGCTAAACATTGCAAAATGAGGTAATAAATCGATTTAGCGATAGTCGATTGCGCAACCTTCTATCTACATATAGGTTGACCCACCTATTCTCGCTTGGAGAATATCTGCTACACTAATAAAGAAAATAAAAATATTTCATAGTGAGTATATACGGGGTGTTTCAATAATATTTTTGGTTCTAACTCGTGTAAATTTAAATCGATTTTGATGAAACTTGGAGTGAGCAATAAAAAAACAAAAATCTTGAATTTGGTACAAATCCTACTCGAGGTAAACTTCTTATTTATGTATTTCATAAAATTAATAATAATTTTGAATTTGGCTATTACAGGTTTCGTAGATGTCTTCCAGTGCCGTAGATATTCGGGGTTGGCGCCACTTTTCCCTCCCTATCTTTTATGCCACTGCATTTTTTTCAAATACAAATTTTAATTTTTAATTTTTTAATTTTTAATTTAATTTAAAAAAAGAAATGGCTCTTGAAGAATTTTGATTAGAAGCTTATTTACAGAAATATTTTAGAAGTATTTCGTTTCGTTAACTGCCCATAGACAATGCAAAAATTATCAGTTGTAATTTTTTTATTGCAGATCAAAGAGTCGCATAAACTTTACATTTCAGACACCCCAAACGAAAAAATTGATGGGCGTTAAACCGGGTGATCTAGGAAGCCAGGAAAAAGAACCACCACATCCAATTCAACGATCTGGATATGTGTATTTAAACAATTTCTGACTTGAACCGAAAAATGAGGCGGTGCTCAATCATGCTGGAATTCCGAATATCTAGGGGAATATCTTCCAGCAATTCCAAAAGAGAATTCGTTATGAATTCAAGATAAATCTGATCGGTAACGTTGAGAGGTAAAATAAAAGGTCCAATAAAAAAGATTTGAATGATCCCTCCCCAGACATTAACTGATAACCGTTGTTGGTGGCCATGTACGAAAGTAACGTGAGGGTTGTGGTGACTCCAGGTATGGCTGTTATGTGTGTTGAACATACTATCCCTTGTGAAACATGTCTCATCCGAAAACATCACATCCGAAGTAAAAGAAGGCACTACTGCAAATCTCTCCAAAATACAGAGAC
Organism: Vesta saturnalis; assembly: GCA_036346205.1. Classification (NCBI taxonomy): domain Eukaryota; kingdom Metazoa; phylum Arthropoda; class Insecta; order Coleoptera; family Lampyridae; genus Vesta; species Vesta saturnalis. The sequence continues at coordinate 2,090,850 of JARFJB010000586.1, read as the reverse complement.
AAAATTCTATTCTACGCACAAAGTCTGCTTGATTTAGCGATTGAACTTTCTTCGTTTTAAACAGATGTTGTCGGTCTTAATGTAAAACTCTCCAAACCGATATGTGAGAAGCACTCATATCGTGAGCCACGGCACGAGTGCTGGTGGATGGATTTTCTGATACACGCTCTAAAACCTCCTCTTCAAAATGCAATGTTCGGCTGAGCCTTATTTATCCAGGGGGTGCAGAACGCTAGACAACTCCAGTTTCTGTTAAACATACATGAATGCGTTGGAAAATTTTACGGTTTGGATGTCGCTGATCAGGAAAACGTTGTCTCTATAAGCGAGCGGCTTCTCTACTGTTCTCATTTGCAACACCATAAATAAAATGCATATCTTTTAATTCAGCAGGTGTGTAGCTTTCCAAAATAACAAAAAACGCGAAAAAACAGGAAATTGATGCACAAGCCAAAATGTCTTGACAACAGTAAACAAATTATCAGTCATAGACTGATTTTGCTAAAATACATTACTTTAGATAATTCAAATGCAAAACTGCAAAATACCTACAATATCTCTGTAAATAAGCTTCTCATCAAAATTTTTCAAAAGCCATTTAGTTTTTTTTTATTAAATTAAATTTAAAGTAAAGAACCCTTTTAGATTTAAAAAAAATGGAGTCGCGTAAAAGATAAGGGGTGCCCACCCTGAATATCTACGCCATTGAAAGACATCTACAAAACCTTTTGTTGAGTGTTCATGTCAAGTTTCATCAAAATCTGTTTAAATCTACACGAGTTATAAACGAAAACTGTTATATTTCTTTAAACTTCGACACGCTGTATCTTTTAAACTAAAAGTCATTTTGAGTTGAAATTTATTTTTTCACCTTATATCTAGAGCCCTTTAAGTTTTGCCCAATACCACTGAAATACCTTGTATAGTCAACAAGGGCTAAGTTTTAAAATTATATTCAAATATACAGGGCGTGTCGTAACTTTGTAGCAAAGAAAGAGAGCCATATTTTAAATAACACCCCCTGTATAATATTGCATTTTTAGAATCTACTTGACGTCTGCTTTACAGTACTGTACAGTAGACGGAGAAAGAAAGTCCTCGAACTTACATTACTTGTGTATGCATGCAATACACAAGGTGTTTTAAATTAATGACCCCATTTCATCATTTCAAAATAACTAAAATTCGTTTTCTTTCCAATGGAACACCCTGTACATTATTTTATATTTTAGAATTCTATTAGAAGAACTTTCTAGCCGCACTATATAGTAGGTAGTAGGCATGTATACTCCATGCCAGCCGGGGAGGTACCACCACCCTTACCATGGGCTCCTTAATATTGGGTCTCCGATTTTCTGAGCTCGGTAAGGGCTGCCGGTTACCTTTTCCATCATCCTTAATCTATTCTCATCCTTATTCTTCCTTCTCGCCCTCGCTGTCTTCCTATCGGATTAAAAGTCCCAAATTAAAAAATAAGATGGCTGTGGTTTCTAGGGTTATAAATTCCGGACGTAAAATCCTGCCCCACTCGGATGTCCGGGAGGGCAGGGCCCCAGCGACCTCGGTCATCGAAAGTATCAACTTTCTGATTCACTACTGCAACATCCGCGGTATCAGGTCTAATCTTAATGCTATTCACCAACATCTTGAACAATTACAACCTGATATATTGTTTCTATCTGAAACACAAGTCTCCTCTGAAAGCTCCGAGTCACCCGACTTGCAATTTCCTCAATACCATCTTCACTCTAACTTTCGATATAAAGGAGGCGTATGTGCGTACATCAAGGACAGAATTGCTTGCAAGAGGGTTTCTTCCTTAGAAAATAAAAATTTTGACGTGATTTGGTTTAAACATTCTGGTCCTAATTTTGTGAAATTCTACTGTTGCATTTATAGGTCTCCTAATGACAGCAACTTTCAAGACTTCTTCGATTACCTTAGTATGAAAGTTGACCTCCTGTCTCAGTTTCCATCTTGCGATATCTCATTTGTAAGCGATTTCAATGTTCATAACTCTAATTGGCTTTTTTCATCTACTACAAATCCGCTGGTCATAGTGCAGAAACATTTGCTATTTCATGTGATCTCACACAAATGATTTCTGAACCCACAAGAATCCCTGATAACCCTAATCGTACTCCACATCTTCTAGATCTCTTTCTTACATCAAACCCTCTTGTTTATAAAACTTCCGTTCTTTCGCCTTTAGGTCTTTCCGACCATTGTCTAATAAAAATCATTTCTACTGTACCTAATTCCACTGTTGTTCGCAAAACCAATAGAACCTTGTGGTGTTTTAAGTCAGCTCGATGGAGTGATTTACGGTATTTCTTTGCAACCTTTCCATGGCGTGAATATTGTTTTAACTTGTCCTCTTCTTCGGACATCGCTCTTTCAGTATCTGAAGTCATCCTCATGGGAATGGAGTTATACATTCAGAAAAAACAGTACCGTGTAGGTCACTCACGTTCCCAACCCTGGTTCAATAAGGCTTGTTCTGATGCAATATCTTTAAAAAATAAATGTTACATTAAATGGAAATCTAATAAATCGATTGACAGTCATGTAGAATACGTTGGTGCTAGAAATATCTGCAAAAGTGTCATCACTAAAACTAAAAAGTTGTTCGAACAACAAAAATGCAATGAACTAGCTACATCTCCTTTAGGCAGTCGTAAATTTTGGTCTTTAGCAAAAAGCCATTAGTAAAACTTTCGAACATCTTCATTTCCCCTGACATCTATTGACGGATCGGTAGTTGCTGATTCTGTAGACAAAGCCAACGTTTTGTGGATTTGTTTGCATCAAACTCGTGTCTCAATGATTCTGGAAAAGATGTGCCCCTAGTCAACTCTTCTTCATACGTTATGAAACCAATTCATTTTCGGTACAAGCTCTTGGAATCGATCATCAGTAGGCTTGATCTCAATAAGGCGACTGACCCAAACGGTATCCCAGCTATTGTCTTAAAGAAATGTTCCCCCGAACTAGTACCAGTCCTATCTAAGCTCTTCTGGGGAATTCCCTTCATCATGGAATCTAGCAAATGTTCAACCTATTCCCAAAAAAGGTGATAAGACCAATCCCTCAAATTACAGACCAATTGCCATCACTTCCATTTTGTCTAAAATCATGGAAAAAGGCATCAATCAGCAACTGCTCACGTTCCTTGAAACTAACAAACTCCTTAGTGACCACCAATATGGGTTTAGGCAAAGTCGTTCAACAGGCGATCTTCTTTCATATGTGACCCAAGTTTGGAACAATACAGTAGAGCAGTCCGGTGAAACAGTTGTAGTCGCTTTAGATATATCAAAGTCATTTGACCAAGTTTGGCATAAGTGTTTACTTGCCAAACTCACCTCGTTTGGGCTAAATGATACGCTCATCAGCTGGGTTTCTAGTTTCCTTGATAAAAGACGAATACGTGTCGTAGTTGATAGATTTTTTGTTTGTCAAATCAAGAAATTAAAGCTGAAATGGCAAATTCAATCAACAAAGACATTCAACGTATTCTCGAATGGGGAAGCAATAGTCTAGTTAAATTTAATGCTAACAAAACTCAGTGTTGCCTTATGTCCGCCAAAAAAGATCGATCATTTCCTGTTGTAAGTATGAATGGCTCAGTTCTTAAGTTTTCAGACTCTATTACTCTGTTGGGTATGACTGTATCTTCAAATCTCTCATGGGTTGGCCATCTTCTGTCAGCTACCAAAACAGCTGCTCGTAAAATAGACTTTTTGTACAGATCTAAGCAGTACTTTTCCTCTCGACAACTCCTTCTGCTGTATAAGGCCCAAATTCGGCCTCATTTGGAATATAATTCTCACCTTTGGGTTAGTGCTCCCCAATACGCTCTCGATATCGTTGATCGTATTCAAAAGAGAGCGATTAGGCTTATAAATGACCCGTCCTTAACTTCTCCATACAGTCCCTTGAGCATAGAAGGATGGTTTCAGTTCTTTCTTTGTATTATCGTTATTACAACGGCTATTGTGCTGGTGAATTACATTCTTTGATACCAACTCCGGCTATCTTTGCAAGAAACACTCGGTTCGCTCATTCACATCATCAGTATGCAGTACAAATCTCCACTTGTCGTACCAAACGGGCGCAATCCACATTTTTCTACACGGCTTCTAAACTCTGGAATGATCTCCCTAGTTCCTGTTTTCCTCTCACTTATGATATGAGAAAATTTAAGGTAGCTGTTCATAGGCATCTATTGGCAATTCATTATCCCTCTATCCATCCTCCTGAGTGTTCCTGAGTGCTTTAGCACGATAGGCCTTATTCAGCCTGTTCAGGCCCACAATCATTAAAAAAAAAAATGTACTCAATATGTTGTATAATGACTGAAAAAATGAAAACTAAAAATTACATTACATCATGAACATAAGTTTAATTAAAAAAAAAATAATGTTTGAAATAAACATAAACATAATTTGACCTACTTGGAACTATGTGATTTTTCTAAATGGCTATGCGCTAAAGAAAAGTTTATTCTGAAGCTGTTACAACTAGGAATGACATGAAGAGAAGAATTACAGAAGCTTTCGAGTCTGTAACCCAAGCAATGTTACCTGCTACAAGAAATTCTGTGAAAGTTCGAGTTCGAAGATGTATTGAGATTAACGGAAGGCATTTTGAACATTTGTAAAAATAAAACTGCTTTAATTACCAATTTCAAATATAATTATTTTTTTGAAGAAACATGTTCATGGACTATACTTATATTCCGTTTACCGAACAGAAATAGTTAAGCTCCTCCCCAAAAATTCCCTCAATATTTAAACGCAACTTTTATTAGTTGCATTTTTAAAACCAGGACACATTTACTTGCTTTAAACTGTTGTCTCTAATTCTTTTTTATTTAACAGCATACAGTTTAACTGTTGTATGTCTCTGTTTTTTAGAATAAAGTAAAGTGTGTTTTGCAACCGTATCCTATTAATTCTAAACATAGTATATATCCCTATGGTCCGTATAAAAGGACGCCCTATTTTGACCTAATCTAAACTTCAAACATTTTTAAACTATGTTTGTGTTACTTCATTTTATATAATTAAAAACAATTTGAAAAAAGTATGTGACGAATCTTTGTTTATACGAGGGATACTATTTATGTATTGAGAATTGGCAACACTGGTATTGCCGTGCGAAATTTGTCACTCTTATCTTAAAGTTTGACATTTTTGAGGTTATACGTACTCAGAACGTTTTGTCGTGCAAGCACTATTGTGTTGTTTACAGTAAGTTAAAAACCATCTCCCAAAATATGGAATTAAAAATTTTCGAGCTATGATTTATTATGACTTTCGACGTGGTCTAACTCAAGAACAAAGCATCAATCAACTGAATTCAACTTTAGGCGATGAAGCGCCATCCACAGCCATTGTATATCGCTGAATTCAAACGTAGACGTAGTTCGCTCACGGATGAAGTTAAAGAAGGTCGTCCAAAATCAGTCGTTGTGCCGGAAAATATCGATGCTGTGCGAAAACTAATTGAAGAAGATCGTCATGTGACATATCACGAAATCGAGAGATGTTTAAGCATTAGTATGACCAGCATACATAAGATTTTGCACGAACATTTGTGTATTCGGAAGCTGTGTGCACGTTGGATTCCACATTTGTTGACAGATGCTCAAAAAAATGCCCGTATGTCGATTGGTGCCGTAAAATGATTTCAAAATACAACATCGTCACAGGTGACGAGTCGTGCATTTATGCGTATGAGCCAGAAAGAAAAGGCACAGTTTGGGTGTTTCAATGCAAAGCAAAGCCAACAAAAGTTGTTCGTTCTTGAAGCGTTAAGAAGCAAATGGTGGCGGTTTTCTTCACGAAAAACGGTCCTGTCGTAACTGTGGCTCTCGAAAATCAAAAGACCGTAAATTCAGCGTGGTATACGACTATTTGTTTGCGTGAAGTTTTCGGTAAATTGAGACAAACCAACCCAAAACGACGAATCATTTTGCATCATGACAATGCCAGCTCACACACATCACATGCAACAAACGAGTATTTGGACACACAAAAGATCGAATTGATGGGTCATCCGTCTTACAGCGCCGACTTGGCACCCAATGACTTCTTTTTGTTCCCACTAATTAAAGATAAACTGCGTGGACGATTTTCATCGCCCGAAGAAGCAGTTGAGGCCTTCAAAACGTATGTTTTAGAGCTATATCTTCCGACTGGACAAAGTGCTTTGAAGGGTGGTTCAATCGCATGCAAAAGTCTATAGATCTTAAAGGATTATTTTTTAAAGCAATAAAAATATTTTTCATCAAATTCCTTTGTTTATTCTTTCTATTCTCAATACATAAATAGCAACCCTCGTACCACCCGTAATTTCCAACCTTCGCTTTACGGTAATGATTTGCAGTCTCTTGTACCTTTATTAATATATTCTTACGTCGTATTTTTACAGAGATTAACTATTTCTGTTGGGTAAACAGATTTTAGATGTAATGTAATTTTTATTTCTTTATTCATTAAACAAAATTTTGGGTAAATATTATACGATACCGCTAGAAAGTTCTAATGGAATTCTAAAATATGAAATAATATACCGGGTATTCCATTTGAAAAAGGTGGCGGTATAATTATAAAGCTGTGTTACTGTAAGAAACCAAGTATATGGTATTCAGGAACTAATTATGCATTAAATAACAATTTTTTTTGTTTGTTTCGCTGTTGTCGTCGAAAGCAAACCTTTATAAGAGCGAAAAAGTCGTATATTCAATTTTAATGATTTATATTACATTCATAATCGTATGCTAGAATCATAAGCGCTGAGATAAATATTCCATATACCTGAAAGCATTCCATATATATAAAGTAACCACACTCTTAAATTTTTATAAACCTGAATAATTGTAATTGCAAATGTTATGTGCCCCATTAATTCAATTCCGTCTTTAAAAAAATTATATAACTCTGAGGTGCATCCCTTTTGATAATATACAATAGGACGTACAGCTGCAATACAACTGTTGGGAATATAATTACCCCAATCTTTTGTGCCATTTGCTCCACAACAGCGAAACTGTAAAAGATCTCTTTTGATTGTGTGGACAACGCATGCGTACCTAAACTTACTTTATACTGCATGTCATTCACAGCGTTCTGCATCAACAAAGTATTTTGTTGATATTGAGATATAGATAGTAATAGTCCTTTAGCCATAATTTCTTTATTATTTGTTGAGTTAGTGGGAAATAGGTGTGCTTCAACCAATCCAAGACTGATTTCCAACATAAAAATTACAACGTTTGCACCTAAATACTAATTAAATAATTAGTTTGTTTAATATGAAGAAAACCAAAATTATTTACTATAATACGGATATTCTTCATATCCCATAATCTTCCATAATACCCTAGAACCCCCAGACTGTATATAAGAGTACCAAGCAAAGAAACATATACAGGGATGCCCGAAATTGTAGGGAATTGACCTTGAAGCAACTTATAATATCTGTAAGACGTTATAACGACGAATATTCCACTTATTAATGCAAACCCACCTCCAATCTACTTACAGTTAAATAAAATTAGGTGTATTATTCAAGTAATGATACAGATACAAGTTTCATCAAAAGAAAGGTGTTAAGATACATACTATGTCACTCTTATTGCTTATACAAAATAACCATTTCAGTGAAAAAAGCCCAAAATTTAGATTATTACACATTGTAAATATCTAGTAAAGTTTTTATGTCAAACCATTTGACAGTAGCTACTTATTTTATTTTAAGGACAATAAAAGAAGGTAATAAAGCAACTTGTTCTAAAATGTTTTTAATGTGCATGTGACGTAATCTACGGTAATCGAGTGATCAGAAAAATGGTGATATTTTTAAGTTTCAATGAAGCACACATCAACCCTTAAGGCCTACTTTTGTACATAAGAATTTCATATACAGGGCTTTCATTTCAAATTAAATCGTCATTTTCTTTACATAAAAATTCTTCTCTCTCCTAGATGTTCTCCTGGAAATATTTTGGTTTAAAATCAATATTAGGCAGAATAAAAATGCGGTCTATTGGTCAAATTAATAAAAATTAAAATTCCGTGTTCATTCAAACTTTGAGTAATGGATGCATTATGGTGGAGTGGATCTGCTTGGTTAAAAACGGATAGCTTGAAAAACCTTACAGAACTGTAATTCACCATGGATCTTGAAAGCAATATATGCCTTGCAGTAGTGAGAAGTGAAAAAAATAACGATTTCGTAGAAAGATTTTCAATATTAACATGACCGATTCGTGTAACTGCATACCGTAATAGATTTATAATTCAATGTAGAAACAAACATTAGCGCATAGCAGACAAAAGTACTGAGTTCTCAACGCCAAATGTATAAGGTACAGAAGACAAACAGTGGGGCAGTTAATGGGAGATCTACCAGTCGCAAGAATAACACCATCATTACCATTCGAGCATTACGTGATGGACTATGAGGGTCCCATACAAGTGAGAACATGGAATGTGCGCACTTTATCACCACTAGCCGTCATTAAAGTCTCAAACTAACGGCTCGTTCTGATTTCCTAATATGTTGTTAGGACCACTACCAGTAGTGTATATCCGAGTTTGGAGCATCGAAAGACCTGTGCTAACTTTTTAGCACTCGAAAACCGCGCAATTTTCGCATTTGTTTGTAAACTATCCGTTTTTCATAAAACATGTTTTTAAAGTAGATTACATATTTGCTAAAATTTGAGACCAGAACCGGGACTGTAAGTACGATAGTTTCCAAGATACAGCCCTCCAAAAATTAGCAAATTTTTTCCAAAAAGTGAAATGTTAAGAGTTGGTCAACTTTCGATCCCCAATTCGGGGAAAATACCCATTTACGGGTAAAATCGTAGGAAAAGATGTTGTAGCGAATACAATTAGCTTTAATTTAAGCGCATAACGACTTCTGTAGGCCCTATAGTTTCCTCACGCTAATAAATAAAAAAATGGGAAAACTGCATTTTTCAATCTGTTAAGTTCTCACGATGGTTTGAGGGTAGTTTGAAAGAAAACCATCCCCATTGAGTGGTATCTTTTTCCACCCCCCTTGGAGGCAAACGGGCGAGGTCAACGTTAGCGGAGGAGACTGTTTTCACAAAAATTTATAGCGTAGGCTCTAGAGGGTATTCTCAGTGTAGTTTCCTCCATACATAACTACTAGACACTTCGCTCTGGCATGTGAGATGGCTTGGTGGGTTGAAGTAGGTTGGAGAAACACTTCAGCTGTGGTGAAGAGTTGAGGGTATTTATGGACGGCGCTCTACAGTTTAATCTTCCCGTACCCGAAATTGACAGAGGTGGTGTCGTACCCAGTGAAGGCGTGGAGAAACAACTTGAATCCTGGAGTACTTCCAAAACTCCACGATTGAATGAGGTTGACAAACATTGTAAGGGGCCAGAGTCAGCTCTGACACTTTTCTCGACAAAACGTTCTTCGCAGCCGATCTCAAATCATTGAGAAGGACAAGAATGATTATCGCAGACTGAAAATAGGTGCTCTTGTCAAATACCACCTTAACGATGTTTAGTCTCGACTGCCTGCTTTGTCTCAATCCCCTGAATTTGAACTGCGGAGCATTTTTATAATAGTTGACTCTTCAAAGATGACTTTGTTGCACTGCAGCACCATAGCGCCTTATGCGTTCGGCAGTTTGTGTGTTGTTCTCTGCCCCATCCTCAGCATATCCGTCGAACATCACAGCAACGTTCCGTCCTAACTGATTGAAGGTGCAGCTCACGTACCCTGCGATAATACCTCTCACAGAGTCGTTACGATGCCATATCACCTTGTGCAATATGTAACCCCCATCTACCACAACAAACGTGCTGGATCCTATTGAGATGAGGGAGCGGAGTGAAATCTGAATAGAACTTGATTTCGTTCCTTTGCGCATACCCTCTTCTGTAAAAATGCCATAGGGCATGGAACCAATTCATACTTGAAATGTTCCTTCAACTCTTTGTCCGACTGCATTCAGGGCCGGCCCCAGGGCAGGGCGATCCGGGCCCGAGCGCAAAGCTCTAGGGGCGAAAATCATCAAGGAAGGCGTTGCCTTCCTTGTCCTAACTTCGTTAGGGGTCGGGCGTCTAGGGGCCCTAGGGCTTCGCGAGCAATCGAAACAACTTTAAAATGGCTTTTATCCGTCACTAATTAAATAAAAGTGAACGAAATATTTAACTATAGAGAACGCATTTAATCTTAACGTAAGCGTAAAAACCGTGGATGTGGAAGAACGAGGTATGTTTTATTCTAAAAGTGCAGATGCATGTTTTGTAATAAAACACGTACATAAATTAAACAGATTATAAAGGTATTACGTGTATTCACCTCCAAACTTTTAAATTTAAGAACCGTTCTTAATTACGCTAAACTTTATTTTCATAATTTTGGATGAATTAATTTCAATTCGGTTTCGATGCAGATTTAATTTTACCTTTTATAAATAGGAATTTGTTATCGATTTCGAGTACTAAAAAGGAACGTGCAGGTGTTAGTTTTTGTAACGTGACACGTACCGAGATAAACAAACGAAATAAATTGATAAAAAAAAATAAGTTACAAGCTTTTTAAAATGCACTAAAACGTAAAAAATAAAAGTTATTTTTTATCAATCATCATTTTATTTCTAAGCACATTATAAATTTAATATATGTATTTAAGCATTAAGACAAAATCTAGTTGAGTTCAATTCATCATGACCAAACCACTCAACTATCGCTTTTCAAGAATTTACAAGTTTTCGGTCCCTGCTCTGGCATTGGCAACACTTACAATACAGGAATCTACAAGTCTGTACCAATTTTGAAACCAACCGAAACAAGATGTCACAGGAGTTTTTAACTGCATATATAAGGGAAGTTGACTTAAAACAATGCGTTATTTGCTACTAGACTTCGGCCGGTGCGAAATAAAATAGTTTTTTTTATTATTGTACAAAAGTTTTAAAAAGTGCTTGTGCAATTGCAAATTGTCCAGTGTGAGTGCGTTTGTCTTTTGTGAAGGTAAGTTTTTAATTTTCATTTTCAAAAATCGCGTACAAGTAGTACTAGAATTAGTAGTCCCAGGGTGATACATTTTTGGGAAAATTTTCAATCTTCATTCAATTTAGAAACTTTTATGTCTATGGTTTTATTTACGACAAATGTACCGTTTTCGAGATAAATGCTGAAAACTGTTCAAAAACATGGTCATTTTACGCTGTTTTCTACTATTATTTTAATTTTCTATAGGTATACTGTTAAATGTGTCTCAAAACCGCACATTTGTCCTAAATAACACTGGAAACATAAAAGTTTCTAAATTGAATTAGGATTTTATTTTTCGAATTATTAGGGGTTAGAAGCGTTGCAGTAAGCAAGGGGGCATCACCCTGTGGGTATTGTCATCGGTTAAATTGCTCTTAATATTGAGTTTTAGTTGCCTTGCCTAAAATGTATACCAAATTCAATTTATTATACAGGGTGTCCATCTATAAACTGCACATTTTAACTGCTTATAACTCGAAAACGATAAATGGTATCGATGTGCGGTTTTCACAGAACTTCATCATTTTTTTAAATTTTTTTGACAGTGTTGCCAAGTTTTAAAATTTACCTGAAATAGGAGAAACAAAATTGACGATTTTCAAAGGCCGATTTCATAAAAACTTTAATGGGACACTCTGTATTTTTATAATTTACATCAAAGCCTATTTACTCTCCTTTACGAAAATGTTGTTAGTTTGCTTAATTTTTTTAATATACATGTTATACGGATTGATAATTGGTTTCAGAAACCAAAATGTCTGATGCTAAGAAAAACCCTCTGGAAGCCAATTTAAAAGCGGAGATTGAACAAGCAAACACAGCTTCAAAAACAGTCAGGTGCCCTGCAGAACTTTTTGAAAGAGGGTAGTCTCAACGCTCCCACTACCGATCAACATTTAAACAACGCCCAGCACATGCACCTGGATACTGACTTTCCCGATATGAATCCCCTTTGGACGCAAACGTCAGCATTGCTGAGCTAGTTAATTCACCTCAAACGAGTTTGTTGAGTAGTGATGCAGTTCCGTGCAGTTCAAAATAAAAACTGCAAGTTGTGCAGACCTCAGAAAAACATTTAGAAGAGACTACAGTCCCAATTATCTCTTCTGACCCAGGATTATGGCCCGAAATCATGCGCGAAGCAGATAGAGTTTTTGGTTAAACGTGGTCCAGCTGCACCTTTGTATAATTTTGATTTTCCTTATGATGATCAACATAGAAGATTCTCACCAAAATATTACAAGAAAGCACTTAAAATGGAGAACAAGTTTTAAGAGAATGGATGGTATATTCCTTATTTCAAAACGTCTTGTATTGTTTTCCATGTCGACTTTTTGCTGCCCCATCTAGCACTAGCGCTCTTGGCCATCGAGGATTTAAAGACTGGAAGCATTTAGGAGACTCTTTAGCACATCATGAAAATGGTAAAACGCATATTGATTGTTTAAAATCATGGCTTGAATTAAAGCAACGGTTGAAAATGGGTAAAACAATAGATGCAGTTTCTCAGAGGCTCATTGATTCTGAGATAAATCACTGGTCCGAAGTTCTTTTACGCATTATATCAGTCGTTAGAATGCTAGGTGAGAGATCTCTAGCTTTTCGAGGAACAACAGATAAACTCTATGAACACAATAATGGAAACTTTTGAAGTTCATTCAGTTATTGGCTGAGTTTGATCCAAAAATGGAGGAACACGTTCGCAGGGTTCTTAATAAAGAAGAAATCAAAGCTACATATCTAGGAAAAACTATACAAAATGAAATAATTGATTTGTTGCATGACAATATAAAGCGCCACATCATTGAACAAGTTCAAAAGGCCAAGTATTATTCTGTGATTCTCGACTGTACTCCCGATGCAAGTAAAGTCGAACAGATGACATTTATGGCAAGATATGTTTCCATAGAAGAATCAGAGTCTGAAGTTCAAGTGATAATCAATGAAAACTTTTGGGTTTTCTACCCATTGAGAGATCAAAAGCTGCGGAATTATCGGAGGTTTTAGTAGAAGAGCTAGAGAAAAATGAGCTTAAAGTAGAGAACATGCGCGGTCAAGGGTACGACAATGGTTCCAATATGAGAGGAGAAAAATCGGGAGTACAAACAAGAATCAGAAATATAAACCCCAGAGCATTTTATGTTCCATGCAGCAGTCATTCGCTAAACTTGGTTGTAAACGATATGGCAAAATCCTCGTTTGAGGCTGCAAACTTCTTCAATATTGTTCAAAAGTTATATACATTTTTGCTTCGTCAACTTTTCGTTGGGCAATATTACTTAAATATATTGATAGTTATACCCTAAAACCATTAAGTGATACGCGATGGGAAAGTCGAGTAGACTCATTAAAAGCTCTGCGATTTCAAATTGGACCAATTTACGATGCTTTGTACAGTATTTATGAAGATCCAGAAATCGATAATATGATTAGAGACGAGGCTAGCGGATTATTAAATAATTTGAAGCAGTTAAAATTTATATGCTCTATTGTGATTTGGTACAAAATTTTGAGTCGCATTAATCCCATCAGCAAACTTTTGCAAACCGTACATTTTGATATATCACAAGCTATTGATACGCTTAACAACTGTAAACTCTTCTTTGAAAATCTGAGATCAGATGAAGCTTTTGAAAGCATCATTTTAGAAGCAACCGAGCTTGCTTCAGAGGTGGACGTGGAAGCTAATTTCGAAGCCACCACACCACGTCATCGTATCAGAAACAAAACACGAAACGTTTTGTATGAGGGCCCGGATGAACCCGTTCAAGACCTCAAACAAAAATATAAAATAGAACTTTTCTTTCACACTGTAGATCAAGCAATAAATGCCTTGGAAACCAGATATAATTTGCTAAATACTCACAGTAATTATTTCAGCTTTTTGTATAATATTTTTGGTTTAAAAGACATGCGCAGAAATGAGCTACTGGCTTATTGCAAAGATTTGGAAGTAGTTTTAACTGATGGAAATTCAAGCGATCTTAACGCCCTGGAACTGGCCGATGAAATAAGCATTGTTTCGTCATTATTAACAAAAAAGGAAACCCCCGTTGAAGTCCTCAAGTTTATCGCTACACTTAAACTTGCACCAAACCTCAGTATAGCATTAAGAATCCTACTTACATTGCCAGTCACTGTGGCTTCAGGGGAAAGAAGCTTTTCAAAACTAAAAATAATAAAAAATTATCTCAGAACGATGCAGACGCAAAATCGTCTCAATGGATTGGCAATGATAGCTATAGAACACCAAATTAGTGACAAATTAGACTTGAAATCACTGGTTCGTGAGTTTGCCGAAAGAAAAGTTAGAAAAAAGGCATTCTAAATACTTTGGTTAGTTAGCATTCATTTATATTATAGGATATTAGTAAGCATTAGTTCATTTTAATTTTTGTTATTTTATTTTACCTTAGTGGTAAATTGCTTATCTGTTACATACCTGTTACCTAATGATCGAGTTTTCAATAAAATGTTTTTTTTTATTTAATTTTTTTCAACGTTTTCTTGACTTTATGTTATGGGAGTATGCGATTTACTTTAATAAACGGAGAGGGGCGCCAAATTCAAGTTTTGCCCGAGCGCCAAAATGTCTAGGGTCGGCCCTGGCATGATGAGACACAAATACTGGAAGATAGTGACTTTACATCCACACGTTTGTCTCTTACTTTGATGGAAATGCTTATTGATGCCAAAATTCCACTTTGTCTTTCCACTTGAAGGAAATCTTGAAATGCTTGACACTTTCTATTCCCATTTCTCGAGCCATGTAGCAATTAATGTTAGGGGCCCCAATGATGCCACTACTGATGGATAGCAGTTTGTCTGTCAGTAGAAATGGAGGGTGGATATCAAGGTAGTTGTTCAGTTTCTCCACATCACTCATGTCTTTTTCAATCTCAGCTACCCTCATATCAACGTGCTGCTCACTTGTGGTTCACGAAATACCCCAAAACATCTCCAGGCATGAACATCATGCCTCCAGTCCACCGTGAAAGAACACTACTTGGTATCCCCCGACCATGGGTTCAACCCTCCCTAGCTTTTCATTGACCGTTTGCTTCCATTTTATCCTGGTCAGTTTTAAATTTGGCATTTAAAATTTTATAAATGTCATTGTCTTTCATGAGGAGGATTGATTACCTATCACTATCACTGATTGTGCTATCCATTTCAGCTTATTCTTCTGCGTGAACTGAACCTCATCACTAAAATCCGGCGAGCAAGTGCTTAATTGGTAAGCATGTGACCTCGTACAGCCCTAGAATAGGCGTGACCATTGAGGTCCTTATGAACACTTTTATTGGCGTATAGGTGAACAGCAGTTTCTTCAGGCCATTACCTGCCATTATCTCGCCCATGCTATCCATGTATGACATTAACAGGTGGAAGCCACCAAGAATCACCACCGCACTGCTCAACTCAGGAAGCGGGCAGGTTTTAACAATGTCTCTGGCTTTCTTGCAGAGGGGTTGGTCGAAAGTGACGTAGCAGGTTTTCTATAAATGGGATTTACTTTTTTTACTGACTTCAAGCAGAGAGGTCATGATGGTGTCACAGTCGGTGGGTGGGGTCATGAATAAATGGGAGGAAAACAATCTTGGAACCTGCTCCATGAATCCATTCCAGCCCGGTACTTGTGAGACCACTTCTCGTATAACCATAACAGTTTTTTTTTTGGATCTTGAGAAATTTCTGAGTAATTTGGTCCCCACAGAGGAAATAAATGTTCTGCAGTTGACAGGATCCTGAAGAGCCTCTTGGTCCTCTGGATGTCGCTGGTTGAGAAGCTCCATCATCGCCACGGCGAACTGACCTATAACATTGCTTTCAACCGTGTATCTTTTCCTGCATGAGTCGTGAACACTGACTTCATCCAACTCCTGTAGAAATCATTTATTCTGCAGTAGGACACTTTTCTCACTCACTGTCATTAAAGATTTCGGGTCTTTTCACAACTACAACTTTACCTTCCTCGAGTGTATTGCAAAGAATAAAACAACATACCGGCGGAGCCGACATTATCTCATTTGCGTGCAAACCTTCGAAGGACTAATATGAACTGTTTACTTCATTATGGTTTGGTACGTATTACCATCTGTAGTAAAAAAAAAAACCTTTAATACACAATAATTGATTTGCTCCTAAGTTGAATTACCTGTCAGCTGTGAAACTGTACATTACCAACTCAGCAGGGGTACCAACATAAATCTCAAAACCAGAAATCAATACATTAAAACAAACCATGGAATACTATACTCAGTAGAAGTTTATTATGGTAGCATATCTTGGTAGCTCAACTAGAGCATCAGCAGTGTAACTTTTAAAAATCACAGAAAATATAAACAGAAAGAGAAAAGTTATGTTTTGGTATGAAACTGTTCACAAAAAGGGGTTGCATCGTGATAACTATTGTACCTACAGATCTAGTTCTGGTCTCAAGTTTTATCAAATGCAATCTTTTTTAAAAACGTAAATAATACGTTCTATGAAAAACGCATAGTTTAGAACATATAGTGAAAAAACCTAAAAATGCGAAAATTACGCGGTTTTTCGAGTGCTACGAAGTTATCACAGGTCTTTCGAAGCTGCAAACTTGGATATACACTACTGTAGTTGTATTAAAAAATCAGAACTAGCCGATTTTAGCGATTTCGAGTGTACTATTTGACTACCTATCCTGCTTACTATTTTACTTTAGGTGACAAATATAATGTTTAATTAATTTTTTGCGATCACGTTACAAGTCAATTTTTGTAGTGGTACTTCCTCATTAAAATCAGGTAAATTAAACTTAAGTACTAATTTTCGCCACCAGGTTTGGTGCTGAATTTATGTTACAATCTTAGAATGTTATAGAAAAAAGTATTAAACTCTAACCTTTAGTTCTAAATGTTGATTTACATAGAAATTATTTATGGCCTGAACTAATAATATACACTGGTGTTTTATACGCTGCCTTTACTTAGGAACAATGGCAAATAAATTATTTCTTTTATCTCTTTAAAACTAAAACAATTGAGGTATTGAAAATTTATATTGATCTCTTTTAAATTTAGTATCAAAATTGGAAATTTGTATGCTACAAACGATTTAAGTGTGGTCGAAAGCTTTTCTCTACCACAATAAAGTCAGCCCAAATACTGCTTTCCAACCTAATATCGTGGTACTTACTTTACATTTAGCTGGAATAATGAACTCCACGGTACAAATCCACTATACCAATGTAAGTTAAATAGTAAATATAAGTGTAACAAGTTTATTGTATAACGTCACAGGCATAAGCATTGATCTTTTATATAACCCTATCATCACTAAATCCAGCTATACTTAATATAAGTACATATAACTTATAGATTCAATGGGCGAGTTCTGATCTATTTACTCTATCAATAACATTCAAAAGAATGTATTTTGTTCAATCCTACAGTAGAAAGTTGTTGTTTCTAACTATGATTACGCATCTCGACAGTTAATGATTACCCCACCTCAAAACATTCCTATGGCAACGCGTCACTTTGCACTTTGCAAAACGTTTTGCACTCACTAGTGACTAATATACTATATAGATTATTAAAATTAACGGTAGATACAATTATAAACAAATCAACGCTTTATTTATTTATATTAAAATTAACAGTACATAGCAACCAGCCTGCTGCAGCCGTCCATATTTACTTAAATGTTGAAACACGTCGGAAAATATTTCCAAAAAAAAACATATTTCCTAGAGTAGAATTGAACAAAGCGTTATACAGCATACGTGGAGAAGTGAATTGCACCCTCTTGTGGACGCACTCAGGCTGCGCCCTCGTGCGCAAATCTGACCCTTGCACAGGTGCAATTTCGTACTTTCTCCACTTGTACTGTAATATGCTATAGTAATCAACTCTATAATTACAAATAATTATTATCGGTTTGGTTCAATTATTTCAGTATTATTTTGAAAAAATGTATAAAACGAATCAAAAATTTGGTCCAAGGAAAAGAGTAACGCCACTAACCAGGTGTAATGCTCATCCTACTCCACCTTTACAATAAAAAGGAAATAGATAGGACGGAAAACAAGTAATCTATTGAAAAATATTTAATTTCGGTATAGGGAACCCTAATACCATTTGAAAGATAATAACTTAAAATATCTGGCAGAGTAAAAAAGTACGGGGTGTTTTATTTAAATTAAGCAAGTTGTTAACGTTATAAGAAGTCCGTAAGATTCCACACTTTTGGAACACCCTGTGTATATATTTATATATATATATATATATATATATATATATATATATATATATATATATATATATATATAGGAGCTATCAAAAAAACGGAAGCACATTTTCATGGCCACTTTTTCTAATCTATTAAATCGTATTATCCAATGTTTGATTCAACGTTTCGTATCATAGCAACCATCATCAACTTTATTTTTTTAAATACAAGAAAAAAATGTGTTTAACCAATTTAATTTTCTCTTTGATTCTGAATTCAACGATATATCACTGTTTATATTTTTGATGCGTTTCGAACGAGAAAATTAATTTTCAATGTCAAAATCGAGAACACACGGTTTTTAAGGATAAAAGTATTATTAGAAACATTAGAAACGGGTAACTTTAAATTACTGCAGAAAATATGTTTCGTAATTTTTAATAAAAGCAAACTATCGAATCAATTACAATCAATTTTAAATCAACTGTTTTATACTCATAGGTATTCAGGATATAATAATATTAAAATGTATTATTTACATCACTAATATCATTCAGCCCTTAAGTAGGCCTTGCTTTTCTTTTTGTTTATTATTGTCATGAACAGTTAAATAACAGAATAATTCTGTGGTTGAATGCATAATAAACTTGTGTAAAAAGTTGTCAGAAGTAAATCTTGGTTTTATTGAAAAGAAACTAGTTTATTTTAAAATACTAATGGCACATTTTTTAAATCTAGAAAGTTTCGATATGCTGTGTTGTTTTACTGAAAGTCGCAAAAATACAGATGATGCAGAAAGGCGATAATTACTGAAATTTCCAGAACGTCGACAACCAAACAAAGTTATATTTAATAGAGTGGTAAGGAATCTGAAAGAACATGGATGTTTTAAAAAACCTGTGAATCATCGCATTAAGCATGTGAATGAAGATGATCAGTTAAATGTTTTGATGGCGATTTCTGAAGATGATATAATTTCAACTAGAGTTATTGAAAAAGAACATAACATTCCGAGATCAACAGTACAAAGAATGCTCTCCCAGGAAAAATACCATCCTTACAAATACAGGGTGTGTCAAACTTTATTGCCCGGTGATAGCATCCGGCGAATGATTTTATTTGAATGGCTAACTAGAAAATGCGATGACGACGAATATTTTCCGTCTAATATCCTATGGTCTGATGAAACATATTTTAGTAACAATAGCGTACTTAACAGAAAAATCAGCATTATTGGTCGACCCATAATCAGTTTCGTGTACGCTCCTTACGAAATCAAAATCGATTCGGTTTTAATGTTTGGTGTGGACTTCTGGGAGACGAGTTATAGGACCAATATTTTATAAAGGTAGCTTGACATTATAACGCTATTTACACATGTTGGCTAATCAAATCGAAGATTTACTAGATGATATTCCATTAGCGGGACGTGGAAACATTAGGTATCAGCAAGATGGTGCGCCTCCCCACAATTCCCATGTTATGAGCTATATAGCAGAAAACTTTAACAATAGTGTGATTACTACAAACGGTATTATTCGTGGGCCTGCAGGGTCACAGATATCATCCCATTGGATTTTTTCTTATGGGAGTTTATCAAAGAACAAGTATACTGTAGAAAGTTTGACAATATTGCAGAATTGAGAGCAAAGGTGAATGCAGCATTCGGGAAAATTGCTCCAAACGTGCTGAAAAATGTAATGGCCGAATTTGTACGACGTTACTATGTGTGTTTGGAATGTGAAGGTAACATTTTTGAACATAGTTTTGTACGATTGTTATCTAATGTTGTTTTATTTTGTTTATACTTTAATTTTTTTGTAGTAATTTAAAGTTACCTAATGTTTCTAATAATAATTTTATCCTTAAAAACCGTGTGTTCTCGATTTTGACATTGGAAATAAATTTTCTCCTACGTAACGCATCAAAAATATAAAGTGTGATACATATTTGAAAACAGAATCAAAGAGAGAATTTAAATAGGTTAAAAACAATTTTTTCTTGTGTTTAAAAAAGTTGATAATGGTTGCTATGATACGAAACGTTGAATCAAAAGTTGGATGGTTTAATGGAGTAGAAAAAGTGGCCATGAAAATGTGCTTTCGTTTTTTTGACAGCTCTTCAAATAAAGTCAGAAAAAGATAAAAACGAAAAACGAAAATTTCAGTTTTTTTAAAAATCTCAAAATTTAAAAAAAATATTTGAGTTCTACAAACACCATAAATACGTTCCCTCGAATGCGCAACTTTTGGCATATTTAATCGACTTTCTATCCCTTACCATTTCCGAGATCCTCATACAAAACATTTTTATATGGGACTCTGTATCTATATATATATATATATATATATATATATATATATATATATATATATATATATATATATATATATATATACATATGTCCCGGATCGACTTTAAAAGAGGGAAAATTCTCTTATTTTGATTTCTCAGAAAATTTCATTCTTACTGATTTGCCCTGCTTGTTTTCAAACCCCGAAACACAAATTACTTGCTATTTAACTCAAACGGTTCTCGAGATAATATCATTTTCTTGAAAAATTCGAGCTTTTCGTAATTTTTGAAGTAAATTGATCTGTTTTAAAGGAAAAATCAAATTGGTCTCACAAGTTTTAATTAATAAATTTAACAATTGATGGCAAAAACTGAACTATTAATTTTCTATTCGAATAATGCTCCTCCTTTTTCCGCACAGATGCTCTGGATTCATTGAAACTGCGCCTTATTTCTTCGATTGAAAGGGACTGGACAGCATTCCGTATCCTATTTTGCAATTGCTCTTCATCATTGTCTAATGGCTCGCTGTACACAATTTGTTTTAAACGACCCCACAGATAAAGGTCGATTATTGTGAGATCAGGACTTCTCGGCGGCCATAAAATGGGACCATCTCTTCCTATCCAGTTATCATGGAACTCTGTATTGAGCCACTGGCGAACAGTACCGGCATAAGGAGCAGGGCACCCATCGTGCTGGAAGAACATTTCAATTTGGTAGTTCAATGGCAATTCATCCAGTTTATCAGTTAAAAAGTATTGCAACATTTCCAAATATGAACAATGGTTTAAATTTTGATCAAAAAAATATGGGCCAATAATTCCATGGTACGAAACCGCACACACACATTAACTTTTTTCAAACATTGTCTGCGACTAGCAATTCGGAACTTTGGATTCGTCCTACTCCAGTAACGGCAATGTTGGGAGGGAACGACTCCGTTCGTTGAAAAGGTCGATTCATCGGAGAACATTATTCGTTTATGAAAATTTGAATCTTCCAAAACTCTATTGCCCATTTCCAAATAAAAATCCAGACGTTTGGCTTCATCACCGTTCTCTAAAGTTTGCCTAAATTGCGGCTTAAATGGTAAAATTTTGTTCTCCTTGAAGATTCTTTGTAAATGGGATTTACCTATCCCAATTCGTAGTGCCCTCCTTCTTAAAGACAACCTTGGAACTTGTGTTGCGGAATGAACGGCGAGAACAGTAGCAGCATCTTCTTCATCGAACAACTTCTGTGCCTTCTTTAGGTTTAAAACCGAGCCTGTTTGAAGGAATTTAGTTACCAAGTTTTTGCTCCGGCATTAGAAATGGCAACCTCCGGGTATTTTTGGTTGAATTTTCTGATAACAACTTCTTCGGCGGCCATTGAAAGGATGGGACAGCATTCTATCCTATGCCATTGGAAATCATGGCAACTGCTATAGTAATTTGATAGCGTACTATGTGTGTTTGAATGTGAAGGTAACAGTTTTGAACATAGACTAGATTGTTTTGTACGACAGTTATTGTATCTTGTTTTATTTTGTTTATACTTTAATTTTTTTTTTTTGTAATTTAAAGTTACCTAATGCTTCTAATAATACTTTTAACCTTAAAAACCGAGTGTTCTCGATTTTGACATTGGAAATGAATTTTCTCCTACGTAACGCAACAAAAATATAAAGTGTGATATATATTTGAAAATAGAATCAAAGAGAGAATTTAAATAGGTTAAAAACAGTTTTTTTCTTGTATTTAAAAAAATAATGTTGATAATGGTTGCTATGATACGAAACGTTGAATCAAAAATTGGATGATTTAATGGAGTAGAAAAAGTGGCCATGAAAATGTGCTTTCTAATTTTGACAGACAAAAATAAAAACGAAACACGAAAATTTCACTTTTTTTCCAATATCTCAAAACTACGAGCGATTAAACAACTCGCTTTAACGAAAGTTTTTGTAGGGTAATAATTAATAACTAGGAAAAAAGTCCTTAAATTAGCTTCTGTCTAAAGTTAACTCTATTTTGGTACTAAAGTGACTATATCTGTAGAATGGTTAGTGATACAGATACAAATTTCTATACTTTTACTCTAAATGTAATAATGAATCCAAAAATGCCATTAAAAAAACACAGATTTGGGTTGGCATATCTTTGTCGATCATCCTGTATATGCCTAAATATTTTTAGAATGTAGGTCCAATGAGCGTACATTACCACACTAAAATTGGTTTTGATATCCCTAATAGTTAAGGAGTAATCTTCCATCCACGCAGTAGACACCCACCCTGTGTATGTATATCCAAATTTTCCTTTTCAGGGTTACTGTCATGAAAGATCTTTTAGCGTAACACATGGGGGTAATACGTTCTTTTATTAAATTAGCTATATTGATTAAATGTGAGTTTATCACTCGTAAAATCTCGCGACTCGCCCTCGTCACTAACCATTTTAAAAATGTTAATTACGAAACTTTAGTGTTTCACATTGTAAACATTATCTTTGGTTTGGGGTAAAACATGGGCATATCATATATATATATATATATATAATATATATATATATATATATTTATATATATATATATATATATATATATATATATATATATATATATGGCATTATGTGACAAAGTCCCATATCTCCTTTATTTAAAGAGATACAAAAAATTAAATACGAAAGTTGTAAGATATATTCTGGTGCATATTCCAAAAATATTTTTAATTATACAGGGTAGATCATAAAAGCTTAGAACTAATTTTAAGTTTTTTTAAATAGAAACCCATATAAATTAGCTATTTAGATTCTACATACAATTTTAGACACATTTTTATAATATCCTATACCTAAGTCTAACCGTTTGACAAATTTCAAATTGTTTGTCAAAATGACGTTTAGCCAAAACATAGGTGAAATCTGTTCTAAACGAAGCCTTTATCGATTAGTTATGGTTGGTTTCCTTGGAAATAGGGGACCTACTCTAATGGGCTGTATTGATATTTTCGTAATACATTTATACAGGGTGATCAAAAATGGACAATAAAAAGTAGATTTAAAAAACCTATAAAGTCGTTTTTTTTTAATGGAATCCCCCTACTTTTTTAATTCTATTTTATTTAGCATTAAAAATAAGGGTGACTTTGTATAAGAGTGTATATTCCAAAAAATTGTAGTTCTTGAAATAATGACAATTTAACATTTTTTTATTGTAAAAAGGCTATACGGCTTTCAAGTTTTGTTGTTAGTTGGCCGTAACGGCGAGGCGTGGCATATAAAAATAATAGAGATCTTCCTAACGTCATTATTTATTGTCAGTTGATAATTTGTGTGATGCATTAGTGTATTTTATAGCAAATTGATTTAAAACTTGAATTAAAATTGTAAATAATGAATTTTTCGCAAGCCGAGATGGTTGATATGATTTTTGTTTTGGGAGCTAGTGATGAGAATACGCTCTTAGCAAGAAGGCGTATCAACAACGGTTTCCAGAGAGACGGCAACCTGAAAGAAGGGCATTTGAAAAGCTTTTGGAGCGTTTTGAAAGAACTGGCAATGTGTTATATGAAAAAATACTAGGGAAAAACGTGCACAGACTGAGGAAAATCAATTAAATGTACTATTAACAGTTACCGAACACCCATTCATTGGACAATGACCCATTTCTCAAGGTCTTCCTTGTAACTTACGGTACAGCGGATATTGAAGTCTCAAATAATGCACCGTTAAGTCAACTACCTTCAACTTTGGTTCCTGAAGATTTTTAAAGACGACTGGAATTTTGTGAATGGGCTCAAAACAAATTTAGCAAAAAAATTTAAAATTTGATTTTATTTACATATGAGAAAATTTCACAGAAACGGAAGTACATAGACGAATTTTCATTACTAATCGGAAATTGTCTGAACTCAAGGAACTAGATTTACATAAATCTTTGGGGAGGTTTAACGAACCATCTACCTAATTTGTTGCGTCAAGTGCCACAGGATGCAAAAAAAGGTTTCTTGCAAATGGTGTTTTAAAGTAATGAGCAGGTCCGATAACACCTTTTTAAATGCTATTAACCAATGTTGGATTGGGAAGAATGGACTTTAGTATTGGGTTATTCAAAGAGCAGGTTTATAAAACTTCCGCCTACAATCAAGGAAGACCTGAAGATTAGGATTTGACCTTCCTTTCAAAACTTTAGTTTTGAAATGTCAGAAATTTAAGCAATTTGAAGACGCAAAATTTTCGATGAGGATGGTCAGCAGGCAATAATGCATGCACTTTTGAGTAAAGTTTAGCACGCGTACTTATTGATGAATTTTCATAAACTCTATCTAAAATTTGTTCCTGAATTTCAACTGGTACATGAGCATTTCGTCCGGAATTTTTCTTTCCTTTTAAACTTCCATAGTTACGATGAACGGCTCTAAACGTAGTATGATGTGGATGTCTTCTATTTGGCAATCATTGTTCATAAAGTCGAGCAGCTGCACGAGCATTGCAATTAGTATTACCATAACATAAATGCATATCGACCAGTTCTCGATGGGTGGGTTGGTTCGTTGGGTGGGTGGGTGGTGTGTATGTCTGTGTGTGTGTGTGTGTGTGTGTGTGTGTGTGTGTGTGTGTGTGTGTGGTGTGTGTCGTGTGTGCGTGTGTGCGTGTGTGCGTGTGTGTGTGTGCGTGTGTGCTGTGTGCGTGTGTGCGTGTGTGCTGTGTGCGTGTGTGTGTGTGTGCGTGTGCGTGTCGTGTGTGCTGTGTGCGTGTGTGCGTGTGTGCTGTGCGTGTGCGTGTGTGCGTGTGTGCGTGTGCGGTGTGCGGTGTGTGCGTGTGTGCGTGTGTGCGTGTGCGCGTGTGCTGTGGTGTGAATGTTGTTGTATCCCGATAACTCCAGAACGAAAATACCTACGTACTTAAAATTTTGTTTTAAGCTTGTTTCATTTGGCTTAGAGCTGATTAGATTTTGGGAGAAAAATTCAGTGGCGGAGAGTCAGTTATTGGTTTTTATTAAATATTTCTAAAACTACTGCATATTTCAAAGGTACAAAAATACCCTGACATAAACCTTAAACATGTAGATTAATTATGTTCTATGCAATTCTTTGGTACGACTAATAATTTAGTGGTAAAAAAATTCCTAAGGTACAATTTAAGTGTTACTTCAAATTTTTTCAATACCTAAATAACGATTCATGTTATTAGAAAAAGTGCAGACATAACTTTTCTTTATAAAGTTTCCTAATATATAATAATTGAATGAAAATGGTTAAAATGTATCATTGATATTTTATAGAAGCGGGTGGCTTTGGAATTTTTTTTTAAGTTAACACATTATTTGTGTCTATCTGGTATGATGTTTTTAACGTCATTCTGACATTAATTACTGATTTTGTTTTTACATTGTTGCCTGTTTTTCGTTATGAACGTATGAAAGAGGTTGTATAGTTATGCTAAAAATTATAATTAAAATTATTTCATTTCTTTAATTTTTAAGTTAGCGTCTAGATGTCTACTAATCTCTGCTTGTCCAGAAGTTTTAAACGTCATTCTGACATTGATTACTGTTTTGTTCTTACATTGTTGCCTGTTTTTCGTTATGAACGTATGAAAGAGGTTGTATAGTTATGCTAAAAATTATAATTAAAATTATTTCATTTCTTTAATTTTTAAGTTAGCGTCTAGATGTCTACTAATCTCTGCTTGTCCAGAAGTTTTAAACGTCATTCTGACATTGATTACTGTTTTTGTTTTTACATTGTTGCCTGTTTTTCGTTATGAACGTATGAAAGAGGTTGTATAGTTATGCTAAAAATTATAATTAAAATTATTTCATTTCTTGAATTTTTAAGTTGGCGTCTAGATGTCTACTAATCTCTGCCTGTCTAGAAGTTTTAAACGTCTGTGTGACACAGATTATTGTTTTTGCTTTTAAAATGTTGCATATTTTCGTGATGAGCTTATTATAAAAGTATATAAGAATATAATTATTCTAAACAGTATATTAGATAACAAGGGATTGAAGTGACTCATTTAATCCCGCGAATAGAGTTTGTTGATCGAGGGCTTTAGCCCGAGACCAACAACTATTCAGGGATTAAAGAACTTCAATCCCGTGGTATCTACACTATTTTTTACACTTCGTGGAGCAATAATAGAAATAATTATATTATTTTCTGAAAATTAAAATATTACATCTATGATAAATTTAAATTATTAGAAAAGTCACTTTGACAAAGAGGCTACACTATTCAAAGCTAATGAAATTTATGAATTATTTTTAAAATCCCAGATGTTTCAATGCCATAACAAGATTAAAAGTAACACTTCAGTCCCAGAAATGGGGGAACCAAATAGTACTTTTAATCCACGAAGTGCAAAAACAATGTTATTAAAATTATTTCATTTCTTTTAATTTCCATTTTGTAGGTTGGAAGGTCGTGTGGTGTTCCACACCAGATATTTATTTACATGAAACTAGGGAATAACATCAGTAAGCATTTTTCACCACAATCTGCAAATTAAAAAACGTCTGATGTTTAACAAGATGCTAAATCGAACACAATTCCATACGAAACAGATTTGCTTTTATTTTGATATGAATGCTTTGCCCTCGTTTTCTAGAATTAATTTACGGTTAATTTTTACATTTTCCTAATAAAGGTATAATATCGATAGTTAAATCCAGAGAACCTTTTGATTATAAAATGATTCTTTCTACCAATTTATGTAGCAATTATAGAAAAATTATGCAAATGGTGCATTGTTTAATGACCGGTCTAATCTAGCAGGATGTAAAAAGTTCAAAATTATCCTGAATTATTATTATAACATCTATTTATAAACGGCATATTAGAAATTTCAATCTGCACTGCCTTAACTATTGACTGTTATTTAGGGCAGCATAATTAATGATAATTGAATCTGTGAACTGACCCTATTCATGGAATTGTTTTAATTAATAACCGTCTTCCTTTTAATTAGATTATTATTTTAATCCATTGAATTAATCAGACGTTAAGCTGACCTACCTCAACTTTTTAACGCCCAATGATTTTTAACAAAGTACCTATTATAGTGAATTAGCTATTTCCTAATCACTGATTTAGAAAAAACTTCGAACAAATTCGTAACCGTAAATCCTAATTTAAGAAAATTGCTAATTAAAAATACATTAGAATGGTAATCCATAATACTCGAATCGGAAATGTCTCGAAGACTCAAGGATATAACTTTACATACAATCCTATTATTAACAAATACAGTGACCATGAAATTTAATGTCATTTTGTGGTATCACATCAAAAAAGAAGATTATTATTGCAAATAGGTATCTTTTAAAGCAAGTGAGGCACAACAGAAGACATCCTTGAAATTAAAATCCGCATTCTAACCTCTAAAGGATTAGTATGAAGCAAAACTGTTAAGTTATTCACACGGGAATTATTGTAGGTTATATAGCAACTT
The DNA here is from genome assembly GCA_036346205.1 of Vesta saturnalis. Taxonomy (NCBI): domain Eukaryota; kingdom Metazoa; phylum Arthropoda; class Insecta; order Coleoptera; family Lampyridae; genus Vesta; species Vesta saturnalis. The sequence continues at coordinate 2,062,850 of JARFJB010000586.1, read as the reverse complement.
GGTTCATCTTCAGCCTAGAATAACTCACGATTGTTGCGACCTTACCTTTGCACTTTCACTTTTGATATTCCATTAAATTAACGACAGTGTTTGCTGATGAACTATAAAACAAACTAATAGTACATTGTTCGCGTAACACTGACATTTGATTAAAATTTTATTTAATAATGTTAAATTATCGTTATTTACATACCGTATGATTGCTTGAATAGGAACAAGTATTTCATTTTAAGATGAGCATTTAGAATCACAGGATTATGAAAATAAATTTGTTTATTTAAATTTCTTCAAAACATTGCATTTTCCAAAAATGATTAGACTCTTTATTCTCGGCCATAATCATTAAATACAATATAAGCTGTCCACTTTTAAAAAAAAAAATTGACATTATCCGAATGGTGATTTGCATAACTTTATTATAATTAACAAAAAGTTGTCAAAATTAAGATTATAATGTTACTAAAGGTTAATGTGTATCTTTTAAACCAAAACTTTAAAAATGTCAATTTATACAAGTTTTGTCATCAACGTCTCATTTTGTGGTGACTGACTTGGATAAAAGCAAGTGTACAGGGTGTCCTATTTTCGACGTAATTGGGGGATTTTAGGTATTTCTCAAATAGATAGAGTAAAATAATGGTCGGGACTCTTGGACCGATTTTTGAAACAAATTTAATAATCTAAAGAACATTTCAATATCTCGACTCGTTTGGGAAATATAGGGTGTTTTTCGTTTTATGCCGTTTTCTTTAAAATACCGTGACTTTTTTGTTTGTGAATATTTAAAATTTTGGTAAAAACGTCTTTTGTGCCTTTTTTTTATGTGCAATTTAGTGGCGTACTCGATTTTTTTCTAACTTAATTTGTTTCCGAGTTACAGACCAAAGTTGCATTTTTTTTAAATGGTAACCATAGTTGGCTATGACTCCATTAATTAGAAATTTCTTTTAGCTTTCTGAAAATATACAGTTTCATATATTTATCTCGGTAAATAAGAAAATTATAAACGATTTTTTGAAAAACACCTCTTGATCAAATCACTTATGTATAGTATAGTTTCATATATTCAAAAGGAAGTATATTACTATGCGCAGAACTTATTTTAAAACTAGATAAAAATCTCCTCATAGTATTTTATGCCATATTAAAAACTTATTGATTTAGAAAAAAATAACAACATTTTTATTTTATAACAGTTTTTTCTTATTTTAGGTATTGTTCAAACTGATGTCCATTATGATGTAAACAAACTTCACATCGGCGCGAAATACACTCAATTGCCTTAATGAAATGAATAGATGTATGCCTTAAATCTTCAAATGCTGCCCTGGTTGAATTGACCAATTGTTCGTATGTTTCGTGGCGAGTATGATATATTTTATTTTTTAAAAATCCCCACAAAAGGAAATCCAGTATTGAAAGATCTAGAGATCTTGCTGGCCACTGAATAGGTCCGTTATTGCCAATCCATTGATTGTTAAAGTTTCCGTTTAAGTAATCTCGGACTAAAACAGTATTATGACTAGGCGCACCATCTTGTTGAAAATAAGCATTTACCCTCTGCGCTAATGGAATTTCATCTAGCAGTTGTGGAAGCCAAATGTTTAATATTTCCATACACCTCTCGCCGTTAAGGTTGCCGTTAAAAATGTGGTAAACAAATCTACCCCCCAAAATAAAGCATGATACATTAAAACCAAATCTACCTTGATTCTGGCGTGCTAATGTTACAAAATTGTTATTTTTTGACCAATATAGATTGTTGTTGCGATTAAAAATTCCTGCACTCGTAATATGATTCTCATCAGACCAAATGATATTGCGCCCAAAATTCCTATTTTGTCTAATCTGTTCTAAATACCATCTACAAAAAATAATTTGCCGTTCTAAGTCACCATCATTAAGGTGCTGAATTACCCTTTTTTGTACGGAGTATAATTATACTTTTTTAAGATTTTTTGTACTCTTGATTTAGATACGCTAACTTCTGTTTCTATTTGTCGGCAGGAGGTATTAGGATTTTCTTCAACTCTTGCTAAAACAGTTATTTCGTCGTCTTGTTGGTTCATTTTTGCACAATTTTTGATCCTAGGCTTCTCAAAAGATCCATAAGTTAATAGATGTTCTTTTAATCTGGTGAATATATTCTTCTTGGGATGTCTTCGTTCAGGGAATCTTCAATAAAGTAGCTTTATTATTTTGCGTTTTCATAATAATCTAAAGAACATTTCAATATCTCGACTCGTTTGGGAAATATAGGGTGTTTTTCGTTTTATGCCGTTTTCTTTAAAATCCCGTAACTTTTATGTTTGTGAATATTTAAAATTTTGGTAAAAACATCTTTTGTGCCTTTTTTTATGTGCAATTTAGTGGTATTTATTGGTATTATTAAAGTATTAAACGCACAACCTACCTATTAAAATATGCCTCTGCAGCTTGGTCTGCATTAAAATTACACTGATAGTATATACCAATCACATCTAACTTTTCAAAATTTTCATACTTCGTATTATTGACAGCCATCACAAAAAAGTTATTAACTTGAATAATTAATTATTTAAGCAAAGTTTTGAAACAATAAATCTAATCACATTTACGTTTCCACCATTTATTTATATGAAACAACTGCGTGAAATGTCAAATAACTAGCAACGAATGCGTGCAGTAAACAAGGGTTCATATATGACTTGATCAAGAGGTATTTTTCACAAAATCGTTTATAATTTTCTTATTTAGATCTTTAGATCTTATTTAGATAAATATATGAAACTATATATTTTCAGAAAGCTAAACTAAATCTCTAATTAATGGAGTCATAGCCAACTATGGTTACCATTTAAAAAAATGCAACTTTTGTCTGTTACTCGGAAACAAATTAAAAAGAAAATGTTTTGCGGTTATCGCTCCACCCAGTACTTGAGTTTACAGAAACTGTTTCTGAATTCAAGATTTCTTTCACCTGGAATGTAAAATTTTCTTAGCAAAATCGAGTTTATTTTCAAGTGAATCTACATTGCTATTTAAAACGTCACTTTTGACTTTTCGTTTATTTAGTGGAAATAATTTCAATTGTGGTAAATTTAATACAATCGTGCAAAAAACAGTATGAGCATCACGAACATTAAGGGTTGTACCGGTCTCCGGCCAAATTCGCTATCGCTCAGCCTCCAAACATGGCCGGCGACCGGTAAACGTCCCTTACTGTTCTTGATACTCAATATAATATTGCCTCGTGCAGTACTAATTTTGAACACCAATAATAATACTATTAATGTTTTAATAAATCGGACATTTTCTAAAAATCTGCTTTTTTTAAACTATTTAAACTAAATAATGAAGGGCTATTTTACGTTTTGGCGAATGCGCCTAGGGCGTACTTTGGTAATTAAATTCAATTTTTCCAGATTGTAAAAATTGTTTTGTAAATCTATTCATGCTATCTTAAAGACCAATGAAATTGGAAAAAATTAACGAAAGATTTTAGACTAAATCCACGTTTGAATTTTAGTGATTGCTTTTTTACAAATTAAAACTTTCATGTTTAAGAAGTTCTAGGCAAGAACCAAAGACATATTAGGCTTTTCTGATAAAAGAATATGAACAATCACTTCATAAGGAATAAAAAAACTTAGTATAAATTTGCGATAAGACGGCTTGTTACTCTTGTACACTTCGATATTTGCAGAAAAACACGGTAAAATCAAGAAATATTAAAAGTGGCATTATCTCAAAACGGCAACACTTGGTATATGGGTATGTTTGCTTAAATCAGCTCAAAATCACGTATTCTATCACCCTTTAAATCTTTGCATCGATGTACCAAACACCCTGTATATATATATATATATATATATATATATATATATATATATATATATATATATATATATATATATGCAATATGTCTCAGTAAGTTGGAACCATATGGGAAACTTTTTTATTATTAATTTTACGAAAAAAAGTTATTCTTTATAAAAAGTTCTACATGTTCCAAAATGTAAAATCAAATGTTTTTAGTAGTATACGAGGTTTGTCAAAAAATATGAATTTTACCCAAGAGTAAAGTACCTTTAAAATTAACAATATCGAAAAATGTTATTAAAAAAAGTTGATCAGAACTAAAAACTACGTTCAAATATGAAATTACATCGATTTACATTGAAAAAATTTATTCATTTTTGAAATGTATTTCTAGGTACAATATCAATGCAAATTTTACTGTAGTTACGTGTAATCTAGGATGCACTGACAAACTAATGAATGTTTGATAGCAACAAATGTTTGACAGTTACAGTCAAAACGCGTTAGAATTTAACCAATAAATATGGTAGCGTTATTAAGTAGTGAAGAGAAAATAGAAATCGTCTTGATTGTGGGAGAAAATTATAAAACCCATAGAGAAGCCGCAATTATTTTTAATAATAGACATCCCAATAAAAATATTACCCATTTAACTGTTACGAAAATAATGAATAAATTCAAAAATACTGGAAGTATTAAGAATAGGTTTGACGTAAAACGCCGACAATTGGTTGCCGATGATAATACGCAGTTTGAAGTAATGCTGTCTGTTGCAGCCAATCCAAAAATGTCATTACGCAAAAGGAAATCGTTGATGCAAAAGAATGTAAGTAAAGATACAGTGGCAAGGATTTTAAAACTGAATAAATACAGAGCATTCAAACCAAAAATAGTACACACATTGAAAGAAAGAGACTATGATAAGCGCTTTGATTTTTGCTGTCTCATCCAAGGAGAGTTAGAAGATGACCATTTTTTTATGAGACGTATTATTTTTTCTGATGAGGCAACATTCTCGTCTAATGGAACTGTCGCGTCACAACATTGTCGCTGGTGGTTTGATGAAAATCCCAATTTTGTAATAAAGTCTCATGACCAATATTCCTTCAAGGCTAACGTGTGGTGTGGCATTTATAAAAACAGATTAATCGGACCTTCTTTTTTTCGCCAAACCATGAATGCCGAAAGTTATTTACAGTTATTACAAACTCACATTTATGACTTCATAGACGAACTATCCTTACAAGAACGACAATGTATTTGGTACCAACAAGATGGTGCCTCATGTCACAGTACATTGAATGTTAGGGAATATCTTGAACATATGTTCCACGGAAACGTTATTCACAGATATTCTGATCTTTTTTGGCCTGCTAGATCCTTTAACATTACCCCCCTTGATTTCTTCCTATGGGGCTACTTGAAACAAAAAGTTTACCAGGAAGGACCATTTCAAGATGTTGACCATTTAGAAAGAATAATTTTAGAAAAATGCCAGGAAATTTTTCCAGAAATGATCAGGAATGTATTACGTCAATTTACCAACATGCATTGAACGAGACGGTGGATATGTGGAGGCATTAGTGGAATGAGTGAAAATTAAGGTTCTTTTTATTTCTAGAATTAATATTACGTTAGTTGCACAACTTATTATTTTTATGTATTTTTAAATTAAATGAAATAAATGCATATGCATTCATTACGTGTTTAAATTGCAAAATTGTTTGAAATCATTAAGATTTGAGAAGGTTATCATGACTTTTATAATCACAAGAGATAAATGTTAATTCAAAATAGAAACAATATTAAACAAGCACAAAACCTATTTTTTCAATGTAAATGGATATAACTGCATATTTGATAAACTTTTTGTAACAACATTTTTCGATATTGTCAATTTTCAAGGTACTTTACTCTTGAGTAAAATTCATATTTTTTGACAAACCTCGTATACGACTAAAAAAATTTTATATTTGATGATCGTATTTTACATTTTGGAACATGCAGAACTTTTTATAAAGAATAACTTTTTTTCCTAAAATTAATCATAAAAGTTTCCCATATATATATATATATATATATATATATATATATATATATATATATATATATATATATATATATATGCCTATCCCAACATGCAATTTTCCCCAACCCCAAAGTGTTTCACAATGTGAAACACTAAAGTTTCTTAATTAACATATATTTTCAAAATGATTAGTGACGAGGGCAAGTCGCGAGATTTTACGGGTGATAAACTCACATTTAATCAATATAGCTAATTTAATAAAAGAACATAATACCCCTATCTGTTACGCTGAAAGATCTTTCATGACAGTAACCTTGAAAAGGAAAATTTAGATATAAATATACAGTGTGGGTGTCTACTGCGTGGACGGAGGATTGCTCCTTAACTATTAGGGATATCAAAACCAATGTTGGTGTGGTAATACACGATCATTGGATCTACATTCTAAAAATATTTAGGTATATACAGGGTGATTGACAAAGATATGCCAACCCAAACCTGTGTTTTTTAATGGAACGCTCTGTATATTTTCTTATTTTTGGATTCACTATTACATTTAGAGTAAAAGTATAGAAATTTGTGTCTATATCTCTAACCATTCTGCAGATATCGTCACTTTAGTATCAAAATAAAGTTAAGTTTGGAACCACGATGCGAGCGTTGTCACCACGATTTTGTAAATCTATTCATACCACCGACTATTAATAATAGTCTACTAACAAACAAACTGAGAAATTTTTCAAAAACATGTAAAACTATACAGAATGATTAACCCGAAATGTAATTTTGCTCAATTTTTTCAAATGCAACACCCTGTATATTTTTTTACATTTCGATTCCCCGTGAAAAGTAGATATAGTTTTATTTGCTGCTGAGTGTCCGATATGGAATTATCCCCTACCAGCCCTTGACCAATTTGTGTTAAAGAGAAATGTAAATAATGCGACGTTTAGTTAAATTCCAACCGTTCGTAGTGTTCTGCAAAAATCAACCGTAATACTTTAGTAAATAGTTTCAACAGTGAATCATATTTCCTTGAAGTCGGAACTAAGTTACCGCTTACTTTGAGCAGTAGTTAACAAGCAATTATTTATTTATTTTGAGAAAGTTTTATTTTTTATTTCGTTTTGTTCTAACTTGTAGCATAAAAATATTACTACATACCTGCGAATTTATACATCTCGTATTTCTTAAAATAAACTACATTTTTCACATTATAAGTACATTTTTAATCTAAATATATAATTATTACTTTTTATTAACAACTAAAACCGATGACAAAATATTTGAATGGGTGAGCTAACGTTATACGTATGAATAAATGTTTGCGAACTACTACTCAAAGTAAGCGGCAACTTAGTTCCACCTTCAATGGAATATGATTCACTGTCGAAACTATTTACTAAAGTATTACGGTTGATTTTTGCAGAACACTACGGACGGTCGGTATTTAACTAAACGTCGCATTATTTACATCTCTCCTTAACGCAAGCTTAAAGTCTTTGGGTTTACTATGACGGAAAGAAAACACAAATTAGTCAAGGGCTTGTAGGGGATAATTCCATATCGGACACTCAGCAGCAAATAAACTATACTAATTGATAATACGTTTCATAGCCATAAGACGGACCCTTCTTGAGGTATTGACGCTTTTACGTAAAAATATTCTAAAATACAAATTTACCATGACAATGGAATTTAACAAAACAAATCAGGTAGGCTAGCCGCTCGTAATAAAGAGGACCAACTACATCTATTGTGTTAACGTTTGTATAATTATTAAAATATTATTCCATTAGTTTGTGCGTTTTTGATGGTTGACATGATCTTTATTTACGGCGCCGCTTGATCCCTTCCTTTGGGGCTACGTTAAAGAGAAAGTTTACCAAAATCCTCCCACCACAAGCGAAGATATGAAAGACAGAATTAGAGCTGCGTTTCAATATATTTCGCCTGTAATGTTGTTGAATCTTGCTTTTACCGAACGAATTGCAAAGTAGTTAGCTAGGCGTGATAGGCATTTTGAACATTTAATTTGAATTTATGGTTTATGTTTATGTTTACTTGTTCAACAGAGAATTATTTTATTGTTTAGTTATTAATTAAGTTTTCCTACCAGTTAAAGAATTTACTTGTCATTCGTATTTTCTTATTTGTTCTGGATTTTGTTTTATTTGTTCTTCTGTATGTCAATATTTGCAAATAAAGCGTCCATATCTCAAGAAGGAGCCGTCTTATGGCTATGAAACCTATTATTAATTAGTATCTACTTTTCACGGGGAATCGAAATGTGAAAAAATATACAAGGTGTTGCATTTGAAAAAATTGAGAAAAATTACATTTCGCGTAAGGTAATCATTCTGTATAGTTTTACATGTTTTCGAAAATTTTCCAGTTTGTTTGTTTGTAGACTATTGTTAATATTGAGTGGTATAAACAGATTTACAAAATCGTGGTGACAACGCTCTCATCGTGGTTCCAAAGTTAACCCTGTTTTGGTACTGAAGTGAAGATATCTGCAGAACGATTAATGATACAGACACAAATTTCTATATTTTTGTTAAATGTAACAGTGAATTCAAAAGTGAAAAAATATACAGGGTGTTCTATTAAAAAAACACAGGTTTGGGTTGGCATATTTTTGTCAATTACTCTGTATATACCTAGTTATTTTTAGAATGTAGGTCCAATGATCGTGTATTGCCACATCGAAATTGGTTTTGATATCTCTAATAGTTGAGGAGAAATCTTCCGTCCCCGCAGTAATGGAAAAGGAAAAGGGCCACGTATTTCATTGCCTCCCCAAGGGGGAGTGCGGGCTGCTGAGCTTTCCAAGCTCCTTCAGCCACAATCATGGATTCCCAGCATACAGCATATACATTACGTATATAATCATGGTGGGAATAAGGATGGGTGTGGTCAGGATAGGATCGGAAGGAACGGAGTTGGGGTTGTGAGGGCGAAAATACTACATCAGCATTCGCCTAAGTAGCCGCACATGGTGTGCATATATGTAGTGACCATGCCGCTACATGTGTATGAGGAAAACCCCCTGAAAAAACCTCATACAAGGTAGGACACCCACCTTGTATAACCGCAATAGTTTAGGTTAGAAAGGTAACACTTCAACTTGCCTTTCGTTTCACAATATCCAAGCATAAACTCGCCTTAACAATGACAAACATGCATATACGAATGTCTATTCAATTTCTAATTAGAGATCAAAGATCTGAACATTCTGATCCCCAATAAAAGAAACTTTGAACTTCCAAGCTAACACATACAGTATAGATAATACGACATTGACAACTGGTATATACAAGTTATACGTTGAGTTTTTACTACTGCGCAACGATAGCGTAAACAGTAGTTATTGAAATAATAACCAAGATGGAAGCTAAATGCTAAAATAACACTGGGTGTTTCATAAACAAGTTCAGTAAGAATTACTTGAAATTTGGTCAAAGGCACAAAATATTAGTTAATAGCTGGATCAGTTTATAACAATTTTATACTAGTGAAATCTTTATGAATGTTAAATGAATTCGGCTATCCAGGTACCGAAGTTGTAATAAAGGTAAACAACGTATTACAAATAATTTGTAACCGATGATAGGTTCAAAAGTAAATTCAGTAATACAATCTTTGTTAATACATAATGGAATAATCTAACCTTTTAATGGACGACTACTTCCGTAGATAATACCGTTTAAATTCCATCCTCGTAATTACAACACAGCTACCAGTAATCGCTTACGAGCAGTCTCAGTTGCAAGCATATCGTAGCAAACCCAAAAGTGAGACAAAAAAGTACTTAACGTATAACCTCAACACACCAATAAAGACAAGACGAAGCAGAAGAAGAAATAGGAGAAAAGAAAAAGCTAAAAAAAATGTAAGGGATATAATATCAATTTATTTATGTAACGTTGTTTTACCTCTACAGATCGAAGACGAGCTATATGTGATAATTTACCACGAACTGGTTAAATATATTTCATTTAATTTAAATATCGTAGTTTAAGCCTAAAAGAAAGATTCCAATTGTAGGGAAATTGAAGAAAACGAAGCTAAACTTACCATCTGTGTGTAAGTAACAGATTTTTTACATCCGCCAAAATAGCGATTTGATTACTTCACCAAATGAAGAAATAATTTTTTGAAAAAAATTCTCCTGTATAAATGGTGATTTACATCCGGAAGAACAGCAACCAGAGAAATTTTCTAAAATATATTTTTCACCACACAAAATGAGCGTTAAGAAACTACACCTTAGAGGCAAGGCATTCAACAAAATTTCCTTATAAAATTTTTGGTTGTAATCAAAATGTTAAAACAGATGTATTTCAATAAAGCATGTTTAGTAGTATGTAATTATTCAATGGTATCGCCATCTAGTGGTGATTTAGCAAAGTGACAGATACCTATAAAATGTAAGAATTTACAGCTAACCAGAACCCACGCATAGATGGTATTAGTAGGTTTCTTTAAAGAACTTATAAAATAAGAAATATACATACGACAAAGAAGTAATTTAATCAATTATAATTAATGGTAAAGGTAGTAAATACAAAAATTTTTGATCATTTTGGTAGAGAAATAAGTAGCGAGTAAACCGAAGTAGACAACAATCCTAACTATCCAGGCTACAGATAAATTTTGTTTTACCAAACAGTAATAACCAGAGAAAATTTATAGAATCGACCAGAAAGTATCCGATATCGATTTTTGCACGTTACAATATATTCACTGATGAACTGACAAATGCGTTTGTATTTGGTGTGGAACTATGTGAAGATAACCGGATCATTTTTGAATAATGAAAATATACATAATTAGGCGCTAATTATACGCCATTTTGCGCCCCAATAGGAAATAACTTGTAACAAACATTCCATAACCCCGCTATTTCACCATGAACCTTTAAAAAATCTTTTTTTCTTATGTAGTGATTAGGCGCACAATTAGACGCCATTTTCTACCATTAAAATGCAATTTTCCGCCTTTACACATTGACACAGCTAACCTAAAACCCGGGAGTTTCTGCATAAATTAATTTTTCTTGTGCAGTAAACACAAATTGAGCTGTTCTGTGCCGCTAAAATAAAATTTTGCCCCCCCCCTCCCAAAGGAATAAGTTATTGAATAAATTAGACCTACAAAGCTAACTTCATAGTCTTATATATAAATTAATCTTTTTTACGCGATAACTAGGCATCTATTATGCTCCATTTTGCGTCGTTAGATTTAAATTTTGTACCCCTACGGCTAAGAACAGCCGTATAAATTATTTTACCTTATTTAGTAATTAGGCACCAATTATCCGCTGCTTTGCGCCGCTAAAATAAATTTTTGCGCCCCGTGAGAAATAAATTATTGCAGAAATTACATCTACATAGCCTTATAAATAAATTATTCTTTACTTGCGCGATAATTAGGCATCTATTGTACTACGTTTTGCGTCGTTAAAGTTAAATTTTGCGCCCCTACAGGGGGTATATCTCTGTATCTGTCTGTGGCATCGTAGCTCCCAAACGGAGGAACCGATTTTGATCTAGTTTTTTACTTGAAAGGTGAGTTGATAGAAAGTGTTCTTCACTATGAAAGTTGAAAGGATTTTATACTTTTTATTAGAGGTTTTGGTTTTTTTTTCGTTTGGAAGGTGAAATGGTGAAGACTTCTTAGCTATAGATTTGTTTATTTTTTAGAGGTTTTAAAAGTAGAATTTTTGTGTCGAGGGTTTTTTAAATTTTTAATTTAATGTTATATGATAATTTCCTACATATAAGGGTGTATTTTAACGGCGCAAAATGGTGCATAATTGGCGCCTAATTATTGCATAAGAAAAAAATCATTTATACAAAAGTTCACTATAAGGGCGCAACGTTTTATTTTAAACGGCGCCTGATTACTGAATAAGAAAAGAATGACATCTAAAAGTTTGTGGCTGCGTAAATTTAGCCGTGTTTAAAAATATTTTTATACAACTTATTTCCTGTTAAGGCGCAAAATGACATTATTCAATAAAGACACTGCTATCTTCACATACCTGCTTCAGTGCGTAATTGCTTGTCAAGGTTTTAGAATTCCTAAAAATATAACCTAACATTTTTATTAATATTAACAATATGTTCAGAGAAGCTGAGCTTAACATCGTAATTTACACCTAGGTTGATCTATAAAATCATGTTCTATAGCATAGTTATGTATAATTTTCCAGTAAAACAAATCTTACGTTTAGAAAAGTTTAATTCCAGACGATTCTGGATGCACCATTTCACTAAACACTGTACCTAAAAGTGTATTTCTCAATCAAACCTCTATTTAGAATTGAAGAATGTAAGTTTGCATCGGCAACAGACATAAGTATGTTACGCAAGATACAGCAAGATAAGTCATTGAGACACAATACGAAGAGCAGTAGGCGTAAGTTGGAACCTTGAGGAACACCTGAGGTAGCATAGAAGATTTTAGATTTGTAGTTATTGTATGACATAAAAAAGATGATTGGCAATCGTAAAATCTAAACTCATTAAGTTTTTTATAACTGTTGCGTGGGAAATGTTATAGTAACGTTTTAAAGAAGTCCGTATATATGACGTCGACTTAACCACGGTGGTCAAGCACATGGGAACTGCACTGGGTGAAACTCATTAAATTAGTTCGCATCTTTTCATTTTACAAACCCATGTAGATTGTGTGAAATAGAATTTGTAACCAATGGTTATATTATATACAATAGAATTGCCATACATTGGCAATATAAACAAAATCGTTTTATATTGCACAAAATCTATACCTGTAAAAATACTTGTCTTGGCTAACAATCAACGCCTAACCTAAACCGTTTAAACTGATAATTTCATAACAGTACACATTTTCTTAAAATTTATTTCTCTGCAATTCACTCATTTAAGCTTTTGTTAAATAAACAACTACATTTTATTGTAATAACTTCATATTTTTAAAATCAATGTATCATTTTTTTGTTATAATTGGTCCAGTCGGTAGAATTGTCGAATTCGATCCGTATTAAACGGACAAATTTCGTATTAACGATGTGTAGGCAATTCGAACAGTTGTGAGCTGAAAGTTAGCAACGTCATTTTGTCATTTTGCAAAATATGTATATTGTGCTGATCTATGGTGGGTTTGTGCCACGTTATGCCCGAAACTGCTCTGCTATCTCAAAAAACAAAGCGGTAATTTAACAATGGTTTTTTTGCCGGCAATGCCATTTTGTTTTCCTAACGTAGCAAAGTTTGTGCTGGGTGTTGCCATTTTTTGTACATTTTCGAAATTTTGAAAGTTGTGCCAATAACTTTCTCTAACGGCAAAATTATGTTAGACAATCGTATTCAACTGTGCACCAAAAATTTTGGTTTTCATTTTTTGTTTTATTTACGTCACCATTTTGATATTGCTATAATTTTTTTGCCGTAATAGATAACCGAATTTCGCGCAATATGCTGAGTTGTGCTAATCCAGTACAACAAGCACATGAAACATATTTTGAAAATTTTAGTGCATTAACGTTCATTTTATATTGATCGATTCAGAGTAACCAGATAGGACAAGTGTATTTACCTTTCTTGCAAATTATAAGTTTATTATAAATAATTTACCGAATTCTATATTTTAGTGTTTACGTTTAATTTGGTGACCCAGTGAAATCCGAACAGGGACGATATCCTGCCCGACACACCTCTAGGCTATTTACATACTGCGAACTTTGCTACTATGTAATTAGCTGATTTCCGATTGGGGTAGTAGTAGTTTTTGTTATTAATTTTGTAAATGCTGGTAATCGAAATCAACGTTCTTTTAAATGTATACGTAATGCTTATGTAACTTAACGATTACTAATAAAATGATATTTTAAACAATAGCGTTATGTTAAATAGTATGTTACATTATTTTTGTGTGATTTGAGCATTACTTCAGCTCGCCTCTAGGAGCGCACTTAACCGATTTGTCTTAGAGAATAAGGTATTTTTCTGGTATTTGTGTAGCCTACTGATTCATCGTGTATTGTCATGTAGGTGAGGAAAAAAATTATTGTGAAGTATGAATGTGGCCACGAAAAAATGCTGGAAATTAATTTTGAAGTTCCGTATTTCACCGCTAGGGGGCGCAATAAAAAATTAATAAAATTCTAAATTTCTTCCAAAACTCCTATATGAAGATATACTTCTGCTTACATCGTTACAAAGTCTAGACAATTCTACATAATTTTGGTTTAAGGTTCATTGGCGTACTGATCATAATAAGAATGGGGAAAGCTATTGAAAGTGTAATCATTAAAATTGCTGCAAATTCTAAACCGCTTATTCAATTTTAGTAAAATAAATCTTGTTTGGAAAAGAAATAGACGTATTTTAAGTTGCCGCTCTCAGTGGTGGCTCTTTAATGAGAGCAATTGCACCCCCTGGAATTTTTAAACAAAACAAACCAAGTGGCGGTGCTAACTGTGGAAGTATTTAGTTATTACGTATTCATGGTTTTTGGGCCGTGCGATTGACCAACACAATGTGGCAACACCACTGGCAACGTCCACTCACCCCTCGCGCGCCGCCGGTCCCCACAGATGAGATGAGCGAAGCCCGGCTGGTGCTCCGTTCAGCAGTTAACATTACATTGGAGGCGGGGATAGCTGTATTTCGCGCATGTTCAATGCTGCATGATGCGTAGCGGGTAAGCAAGTATTTAGTTTGCTCACTTCAGCGGTCTGTATACTTATCTGAATCTCCTGTTAGTTGTCTGGTGTGTAACCTTATTTTAAAAAATATAATCACAAAACTCGGAACAAACTAACCAGTGATATCAAACCTTTACTTCATATAGACGGAAAAAATTATATATGAAAAATTGTAAACATAAATTCTTAACTAAAAACTCTAACTTAAAAACTACAGACATGTTTATGGCGAAATCGATACATACATAATTATACAAAAAATATTGACCGCATAACAATAATAATTATTCATTTCTCTGTATAAGAGGATAATAAAAATGGATGCTAAAAAAAAATCGAAAAGCCTACCTATTTATAAACGAAAATGTATTTAAAGAAACGTTCGTTACTAAAATGGGTCTAAATGTTTTATTAAAAACTTTATATTCAATTATTCGCATAAAGCACATTTTTATTTACCTATTTGTTTGGTTTTGATTTGAGTTTCAAGGCTAGTGTTTAGATCATGCAGTGTTTAAAGGTTTTATCACACATGTGGCATTGAATATTATTGTCTGCATTAGAGGTACATTTTTTACATCGCAAACGTGCCAATGTTGCTGCATCCTTAGTTTAGAAAGCTTATTGTAAAATGTTTCACATTCGGCACACTGGTATTTCATTTTACACAATTTACTTAATAAATGTTTGGTTAAAAAACGATAATTAAGGATTCCGTAAACGTTTTTGTATTATACTTTTTAATTTCGAAATTATGCACCCCTTATGTGAATCACCCCAACCCGCCACTGCTGCTCACATTGTTACACAATAATTCCTAATGAAAATGCTAAAGGGCGAAATTTGTTATATCATATTCTCATTTTACTCCGTAAATTTAAATCACGCGGTACATTTTTGACATCGTATTCGAAAAGTAGATTAAATTTGCAGGAAAAACGTAAAAACTGCAAGTTGATTTCTTTGCTCGTGTTAAAGTTACAGTGAAACGAAGATTTCCTTGACACTTTAATTGACGAAGTTTGGTTTTACTGAGCTGAATTGGATAAATGTTGGTCTCATATTATACAGATAGTTAATCGAATTAAGGAACAACAGTGATTTTGAATGTCTATCGCCGTTGCTAAGATACGTTAAGAATACAAAAGTAAGGATTTTACGCTTTTGCTTTAAAATCTTAATTGCAATTAATTAGGCATTTATTATATCAAAATCAAGAAGAAAATTAAATTTATTTTAATATTGTTGTTAGTTTTAGAGTTATAGCGAAATAAGGTTTAATTTAACATGGCTCACCCTGTAAAGTTCAAATAAAATCAAAAATCCCATTCCAAACAGTCTTTCAATCTTGTTCGGGTGTATAACACTGCTGCTTCCATTTCTGCAGCTGCTAGTTGACGAATTGCATCTCGCATTCTGTTTTCCATGTCAAATCTTGTTGTCGGTGGAGTTTGGAATTCAATGTCCTTCAAGCGATCCCATAAGTAGAAGTCGAGACGTGTCAAATCGGATGATCTGGCTGGACAAGGAAATAGGCTTCCCGTTCCTATCCGGCGTTCTTGAAAATATTCATTAATATGTTGTCGCACATTAAGGGAAAGATATGCTGGTAACTCATTTATTAAAACCTCCAAGAAGAGATTACCAGTTAGCGCACGATCAAAAAAATAAAGACCACACCACACGTTTATCCCTCAGTGGCCTTGATGCTACACTTCTCGCATCCAATATGGATTTTCAGCAGACCAATAATGCATGTTATGCATGTTTACTCCACCATAACTATTAAAAGTAGCTTCGTCGGTCCATAGAATTTGTGATAAAAAATTCCTCTTCGTTTAGGGCCTGGTGCAAAACTATATGGTAGGGGTGAAGTCTAAAAATACAAAGTAACGCTCATATAGTAAACTATATGTATATTAAAAAGGATGTGCTAATGCAATTATTTACCTTTGGGCTTTTAATATGTTTCGAATAGTAGTTCAAGATATTCCCAAATCTAAAGATAACGCCCTAGTTCCAATGTGTCTACTAAATTCTATGTAACCTACGACAATAAGATTTCCTTCCGTCCTTCCAATGCGCAGCCTCCTAAATCTAGGACGACGAAAACTACCAGTATCGCGTAGTCGCGGTACCAAGCGTGGAAAAATTCTTCTTTCATAATGATGGCGGTGTGTATACCGGGCCGTATACTGTCTTTCAGCTATTGCAATTATATCAACGGCTTCACCACTTGGGAAAGACATTTAAAAAATATTCACAACCAAATTGACCAGAATTAAATTGTGTCTAATAAGAATGTTATTTAAATGTTTGTTTTTTGTTTACGCGGCCTACTACTAAACATTGATTAGACATTCCAAGACAAAGTGCTAGATGGCGGTATTTATTATTTGAAGTAGTGATTAATTAAGTGCGCTTTATTTAAAAAAACATGTAAAATGAAATATTTTCTACCTACTATACTTGTGCAAAATTAATAAAATTAGTTTAAGGGTCAAAAGTTTGTGGTAATTAATAAGCGGAAATCGAAGCAGCCGTTTTATACACACGAACAAGATTGGAAGACTGTTTGGAATGTGACGGAAACAGTTTGAACATTTATCGAAGCACCTAATATTATTGGGTTTAAAATCGGATTTTTGATTTTATTCGAACTTTAGAGAAAATTAAACTTTAATCTGGCTATAACTCTAAAACTAACAAGGATATTAAAATAAATCTTGTATTTTTATGGCAGATGTAATTTGCTTTTTGATTTTGATATAATAAATACCTACATCATTGCAATTAAAATTTAAAAGTGTAAAAATCTTATTGTTGTATTCTTAACAATCCTTAGCGACGGTGATAAACATTAAAAATCATTGTTGGTCCTTAATTCGATTAATAATAATTACCTCTTAGTATGAGACCAACATTTATCCAGCAAAACCAAACTTCGTCAATTATATGGTTAAAATACCTTCATTCGCTATAACTTGAAAACGAGCAAAGATGTCAGCTTGCGGTTTTTACGTTTTTCTAGCAAATTTAATACACTTTTATGACAAAAATATACCGTGTCATTTAAATTTTCGGAGTAAAATGAAGAAACTGATATTATAACAAATTTCGCCCTTTAGCACTTTTATTAGGAACTATTATGTAACAATGGGAACGGCAATTTAAAATACCTACCTACATTTGTCTTCCAAACAAGCTTTATTTTACTAAAATTGAAGAAGTGGCTTAGAATTTGCAGCAATTTTAATGATTACAGTTTCAATAACTTTCCCCACTCTTATTACGATCAGTACGCCAATGAACCTTAAACCAAAATTATGTAAAACTGTCTAAACTTTCTAACGATGTAAGCAGAAGTATAACTTTACATAGGAGTTTTGGTGGAAATTTAGAACTTTTTTATTTAATTTTTAATTGCGCCCCCTAACGGTGAAATATGGAACTTAAAAATAATTTCCAGCATTTTCTCATGGTCACATTCATAATAGTACTCGTTTTACTTTCACAAAGTAAGGATGTGCTTGATCAGTGCCTTGAATAATACGAGTGCGCGATAACGATAAAGAGACAATTGACCAATAGCGCGCGGTCACTGCGCTAACAATAATATTATCCGCTTGTAAACAAGTAAATTAATATGAAAATGTAAACTTTCACCATTAACACTCATAATAAAATACTTATCTTTTTTGGGATTTTTTAATGGTGTACTTTAAATTATACAATCTAAACGTTTCGATAACACTTACAGTTATCTTCGTCAGTAGTAATGTTTCTTAAAAATTGTTAAAGATGTAGTAAACAATTTTGTCAAATTTGAAAAATTAATATTTAATACTCAACTCCAAATATATATAATATTAAATTATTGTGCAGTTAAACTATGGCATCTAATTAACTTAAATAATAATGTTCCCTATTGCCAATGGGAATAATTTGCCATCATCAAGTAACACCAATATGTATCAACACTATGGTTACACGCCCTCCTATCGTTAACAATATTTTGTAAGTAATAACATACAACCAACACCGCCAGCCTACGGGAAAATACCATTGACGCATTATCCAGTGACATGAATCCCACCAGAGCAATCCTCTCCGTATATTTCAACACCTGCAGCGAAATACTCGATATCGTCGCAGAATAATCAAACAGAAGATGACCAGCAAAAATTTTTAAGTAATACTGATGAAGATGAAAACATGGCTGATAATAACAGCACTTGGCAAGTGGTTCCAGGTAATAAAAGGAAAAGACAGAACTATAGTCCAACACTAACTCAATCATTTAACTTATCACAAACAAATCAATTCTCTGCGTTAACAGAGGAAGCAGATGTAGCAGGCATTAACGGCAACACTAACACGACGGATCAAACTGTTAACTACAAAATGATAGCAAACATTACGCACATAGTTGAAAGGGAACAATATACTACCAAATGTATGGCCACTAATGTCGTTAAAATCAATGTTCACACTTCCGACTCATACAGGAAATTGACCGCCCATTTCCTAGATACCAATGTCATATTTCACACATATCAAATCAAGCGTGAGGGAGCTTACAGAGTAGTTATACCCCACAATCCCAACAAATGAAATAATAACAGAACTGGAAACAAACAATCACAAAGTTAGAAATATTACCAACATCAAACACAGGCAAACTAAAGAATCCCTGCCGTTATTCTTCGTGGACTTAGAACCGGATGATAACAACAAAGACATGTACAAACTGCAGTATCTGCTGAACCTAAAGATAACCGTCGAACCACCTAAGAAAAATAGAAATATGGCCCAACGCACAAGATGCCAAAACTTCAACCACACCAAATCATATTGAAATCGCCCATATGCGTGTGTCAAGTGCGGTGGAAAAGCATGACACAAGAATTTGCACCAAGAATAGGAATACTCCTGCAACGTGGTCCTTATGCAACGGTCCACATCCTGCTAACTATAAAGGATGTACGGTCTACAAGGAACTGCAAAGCAAGTTTTACCTAAATACACTACAACCAAAGAAATAACCTGCACAGCACAAGTCAGATATAAGAAATTTCCCTCCTCTGCCAACACCAAATGTTTACGCTAAAACGCCGATGCCCACATATAGCCATATCACAGCAAATAAGCCAGAAGCAGTCAACGATCTTACCCTTACACAATTCCCTGCTGAATTTAAAGGAATGTTCAACCAATTGCTACACGAAAATAGCATGATCCTCAATATGCGTACAGCAGTAATTGCCAAATTAGCTGAATAATGGTCAAATTCTTACTTATTGCATTGTGGAATGCCAACGGCCTTCAGTCAAAAAAATTGGAGGTGGAAGTTTTCCTTAAAATGAATAACATTGATGTACTCTCATACACTTTACAACAAGAACGTTCATAAAAAGACCCCAGTACTGCATCTTCCACACCGTATACCCAGATAACACAGCCCATGGTGGAGCGGCTATTATTATACGCGACTGAATCATTCACCACGAATTACCAAAGTATAAAGAACCGTTCCTGCCGTTATCGAAATCGGTAGACTTTCCAGTTCAATCATGCTACCGGCTGTATATTGTCCTCCAAGACATAGATTAACCAAAGACATACTACAACCGTTCTTCAACACCCTCGGTGTGAGATTTCTAATTGGTGGCGACTTCAACTGTAAACATACAAGGTGGAGATCTCGACTAATAACAACAAGGGGTAGAAAACTCGAAGAAGTCCTCACTGACAACAATTACTTACACTTATCAACTGGTACTCCAACAACTGGCCAGATTTATTAGATTTCCATATAGCCTATGGAATATCAAGGAATTATATGGATGTCACTCCTTCTTACGACCTATCCTCAGATCATAGCGCTGTACTAGCTGTCATTAGCACTACAATTATCCAGAAGCAGCCCAAACCAATACTCTGCAATAAACTAACCAATTGGGATACATTTAAAGTACACGTACATCAACATATAAATACTAACATAAGCTTAAAAACACCGAAAGAGATAGAGGGTGCAGTTAATCACTTAATAACAACAATACAGGAGGCAGCATGGAGCGGAACACCAATGAATACATAGAAAACAGAGCCTTTCTACGTTTCTAAAGAAATAAGTGAATTAAGAAAAGAAAAAAGAAGAGCAAGGGCAGCCTGGCTATGTACACATAATATCAATGATAAAACCAAATACAATCAACTTACTAATAAACTTAGGAAGATGTTGGAAGTGTGTAATGAAACATTATTGAAAAAGTCGAACTATTGGCCCAACACCTGGCGGAAGTATTCACACCTCACTCTGACGAAATTGATGAAGATGTTCAGAACTTTCTTGACACACTGCTGCAATTATCACGTCCTATAAAAAAACTTACAATTGGTGAACTACAAAATGAAATCAAATGGTTAAATAGTAAGAAAGCACCAGGCTATGATTTAATTGCAGGTCTGATACTCAAACAACTACCACAAAAAGGGGAACAATTCTTATTAGCACTTTTCAATGCAATATTACGCTTAACGTACTGGCCTTTACAATAAAATTTGCGCAAGTCATCCTAACCTTAAAACCTGGCAAGCCACCAAACGACGCTCAGTGTTACCGCCCAATTAGTTTAATACCTGTCAAGTCAAAACTCTTAGAAAAACTAATACTAAAACAAACTAACGAAAATAATCTGCTGGAGGAATGGATTCCAAATCACCAATTTGGATTTCGGAAAGGACGCTCGACCATACAGCAGCGCCACCGAATAACCAATATTATTCAACAGTCGCTCCATAGTAAAGATTTTGCTCTGCAGTATTTCTAGATGTACGACAAGCGTTCGACCGTGTATGGCACTGTAGGCTACTGTTTAAAATTAAACACATCCTTCCAGACTAATACCATCTCCTGATAAAATCTTACCTGACAAATCGACACTTTGAAATCAAAGTTGGACATGAAAACTCACAATTGTACTCAGTCACAGCTAGTGTTCCCCAAGAAAGTGTGCTGGGACCACTCTTATATCTCATTTTCACTGAAGATATACCGACTACACCAACCATAACATTGGAAACATTTGCAGGCGACACTATCATCCTCGCATGTCATAAAGATCCAAAAACTACAGCAAACATCTTGCAAGAGGCACTAAGCACAATAGAGGGCTGGTTGACAAAATAGAAAATTAAGGTCAATGAGACAAAAACCACTAATATAACTTTTACAACAAGACGACCGCAATGTCCACCTGTAAGCTTAAACAACGTTAACATACCGCAAACAGACGAAGCTAAATACTTGAACCTTTACATGGACAAAAGATTTACGTGGAAACTACATATATTAAAAAAACGTAAAGAAATGGACATCAGCCCTAAAAAAATGTATTGCCTTGTAGGAATAAATTCTCAACAGTCAGTAGAAAATAAACTAATGGTTTATAAATCCATCACACGACCAATATGGACATATGGCTGTGAACTATGGGGATGCGCCAGCTACTCAAATATTGACATAATACAGCACTTTCAGTCAAAGACGCTGAGAAGCATGTTCAATGCTCCCTGGTGCGTGTCAAACCGTATACTTCACACCGACACCAACAAACAATACGTGAGGGACATAATTAGCCAGCGGGCTATAAGCCACCATGCTCGACTAATAATGTGATTATACCACTAACGCAGCAACCAATGATGAGACTATTAAAATGCAAGTGGCCGTGGGACCTGGCAGAATAAAGAAAACCATTACACCATACCCCAAGCCTTAAAAAAGAGGTAACGAGACGTATATAAAACCAAAAAAAACATCCATAATAAAAATTGTTTATCTATTGTTGTCAGATTGACAGGTCCTGAGATACATCCGCTTACGTCGCTTATTTGTCTACACGGTGCAGTGTCCAACCGCAAACCTAAACTTTGTCGACTCTTCCACCTATTACGCTAACTCTTTTGTCATTTTCACATGTAACAGTGCGGATGGGCGCGTGCGTGTGTGTGTGTGTGTGTGTGTGTGTGTGTGTGTGTGTGCGCGTGCGTGCGTGCGTGCGTGCGTGCGTGCGTGCGTGCGTGCGTGCGTGCGTGCGTGCGTGCGTGCGTGCGTGCGTGCGTGCGTGCGTGCGTGCGTGCGTGCGTGCGTGCGTGCGTGTGTGTGTGTGTGTGTGTGTGTGAGTGTTTGTGTGTGGGTGTTATTATTATTATTATTATTTTTTTTTTTTGCCGTCAACCACTAGGGTTATTGGCCACACATCTAAATTTTGTCATAACAATGTTACTTTGTATTATGTATTATAAATTATGAAAATGATTTATTAAATGCAGAAATTGAAATATCTTCTTCAACTTTGTTCCGTCTAATTCTTTCAATGCATTTTTAAAGTTAAAGTTTATGTTACACATTTCCTTGTGTCTTTTATATTGAATACATTCATCAAAAATGTGTTCCAACGTTATAGGTACCCTGCACAACTCGCATATATTTTGTGGCTTATTGGTTAGCAGATACTCGTGCGTTAGTTTGGTATGACCTATACGGAGTCTGGTTAATACTACACTTGCTTTCCGGAGCACCGGCGGGTACCTTTTGCGTTCTCGTACTAACGGTAAGTGTTGTTTCAGAGCTCGGTTTTCGTTTTCCCATTCGTCTTGCCATGCACTCCATACTCTGTTTTTGATATTTGCACTATTTTCAAAATCGTTCCGATGTTCTATCATTAAAAGTTTGCAAGCTTCTTGGATATTAGTATACATGGGAATTTTTGTGACCATGTCATTTACTCCAACGTAGGTAAGGTGATAGTTAATGTGGGAGCTAATCTTAAATATCTTCGAGGTATATTTCAGCAGAAGCCACGCTCTTCTGTACCTTAAAGGTAATACACCTGCCTCTGCACACAAACTATTTGCCGGGCTTGTTGGAAAAGCCCCCATGGCGTACCTTAGACAGGTATTTTGGATACTGTCTAGTGTTTTGAGACTGGTTTTACATGCTGACATATATGAAGGGCTGCCATAATCCATTCTTGTTAATACTAGGGTCTTGTATAAACGTATCATTATCTCTCTATCTGCCCCCCACTTTGAGTTTGATATGCACTTCATTACGTTTATAATCTTTTTCGCTTTTGTTTTAATATCTTCTATGTGTTCTCTCCAAAGTAACTTTGAATCTAGTGTTAGTCCAAGAAATTTATGTTTTTGTACGCATTGTACTTGGAGATCTTTTATAAACAGGTTGGGCTGGTAATGGGGTGTTCGCAGCCTGCAGAAGTGCATGCAAACAGTTTTTTGCGGAGAGAGCTTGAAACCTACGCTTTCGGCTTGAGTTATTATTGAATTTACAGCCATTTGTAATTTAGGATTTCCGGCTGTTCCTAACTTAGTGGAAAGATAAATTGCTATATCGTCGACATATACGCTACGGCCAATTGACTGTTCTAGTGTACTCGTTATATTGTTGATAGCTATACTAAACAATGTCACGCTCATTGGTGACCCCTGTGGAACTCCGTTTTCCATGATGTGAGCTGTTGATAAAGTACTTCCTATACGGACTTTAAAACACCGATCTGTTAGAAATGACTTTATAAAACATCCCATGTTGCCCCTTATTCCCCATTTGTGTATTT
Organism: Vesta saturnalis; assembly: GCA_036346205.1. NCBI lineage: Eukaryota > Metazoa > Arthropoda > Insecta > Coleoptera > Lampyridae > Vesta > Vesta saturnalis. The sequence goes on along the minus strand of JARFJB010000586.1, from coordinate 2,038,675 downwards.
GAGAGATAACTGCGTACCTCCAAACCGTGTCGTACGCCTTTTCAAGATCGAAAAATACGGCTACAGTGTGTTCTCTTTTAGAGAAAGCCTCTTGTACCTTTTATTATTATTATGTTTCTTAAAACTGTACAAATATTTACAAGGTATTTGGTATTTATACTATAAAATGGTAATCATGACAAAATAATTGTCGTATTAAAATGTATAAATTATGATTACATTGAGTCGTCAATATATCGATTGAACACCAATGATTCAGTATCATCGACTTCACACAACACATTGTTTATACACCATCTTGCTTTAAAATGTTCTATGTTTCCTTTTCCTAGATTCCAGTAGAAATCCATCATAATTCTGTTTCGCAGTCGGGTGTTGAAGGATGACTTGAAGTTTGCATTATGACTATCATTTTTCATGTTGTTTATCGTAATATTGTAAATAGTTTCCTTTGCTAGATTTATCAAGTAGTTAGCAACTGAGTGACCGTGTGAGTTGCCTCTCAAACCGCACACGTACGACGTTTTTGGTATTTGCGTAATTTTTAAACATTGTTTCACCATGTCAGATACTAGTCTCCAAATTTCTTGTAATTTGGGACAGTCTAATATCATGTGCACTGAATCAGACTTCGCTGATGTGCAGTGTTGGCATGTATCAGCGTTTCTTAAATTGGCGTGTTTTAAAAAGATTGGATCCGCTAATCTATTTTTTGAGAATCTCCAAGCAATTTCAGATACGTTCCCTGAGGTTAATGAGTTGAAGAAAGATTGCCAATGAGTAGCTTCTGAGTTCCAGTAATTCTCTAAAATATGTTCCTCCTTTAGGTTAAAAAATTTTGTTGTTAACTTGCGTTCCAGTTGTTTCCTGGTGTTAGATTTTAACTGATAATGCATGTTTTTATAAGTGAATACCAAATATTTATTGTTATAGCGCTGTTCCGGAACTTTTTCTAGAAACAGTTCGTTACATATAGTTTTTATTCTTCTAAAGTGCTTCAGCAGTTCGTTTTCTACTAGAGCACATGGCGCTTGAAGACGTTGGAGGAAGGCATTTTCTTCTAACCACATTCTGTTGCAGCGAAAGTCATGGAGGGTTGTGAATCCTAGATATTTCCAAAACGATGAAAAACTGGGAGGAACGCTTTGAGGTGCCAATTTGGATGCAATTGTTGGGATATTTGCTGGATCAAATCTCTCTACACTGCATTCGTTATTTTGTGTTACATTGATTACGTCCATTATCATGTTTGATAGTTTATGTTCTCGTGGTAATTCTTTTTCGAGAAACATCCATTGCCACGTTAATCCCAAGGAGTCTGCCAATCTTAAGTTGTGGTCAACAATAATCTGCCAATCCACTTTTTCCTTTTCCTGCAGTAGTTTGTTTGCTAACCACATTCTTAACATCTTTATTTTTGATGGGATGTGTACTAAACCTAAACCGCCTTGCATAATGGGGACATACAAATGCATCTCGGAAGTCCAGTGTTTTCCTGTCCATATGTAATCGGTGATTTTCTTTTGTAAATGCAGTTGTTGTTGATGTGTAATTGGTAGACAATGAAGAGTGTGCCATAATTTTGGTGCTACGAATTGATTGATTACGGTTTTTCGACCAATAATAGATAATGCTGGTAATCTTCTTTCCCATTTCATAAGAGTATTATTCAATGCATGTGATAACTTGGTGAATGCTTGAGACGAATCTAGCAACTGATCATTCGACATCGTGATTCCCAGTATTTTTATTTCCGTTGACCAGGTTGTATTTAACGGGGTATCTTTCCTTTTCTTCCAAGAACCTGCCCATAAACCTTTACACTTATTTAAGTTTAGTTCTGAACCAGATTGTTCCGCGTATATACGGTAACATTGCACTACGGTATTAAAATCATTGCTGGAAAAAAATGTAGAGACATCGTCCGCGTACGCACTAACCGTTATTTTTTTGGGAGTCTGAGCACTGGGAAAAGGAAAACCTGTGAGAAGAGTTCGCAGTAATGTAAGTAAAGGTTCGATTGCGATCGAGAAAAGGGGGCCAGATAATGGGCAACCCTGTCTAATGCCGGTCTCAAAATTAATGGCACTCGTTAGTACTGAACCTAGTCTGACATGACTAATTGTGTTAGTGTATAGCAGTTTTACACTTTCTATAAAACCATTTCCGAAATTCATTTTTCCAATACATAAAATAAATATTGGTGACTGATTTTGTCAAAGGCTGACTTTTGATCTAGATTAATAACTGCTAGCGGTACATCTGCTTGGTTGGCATAGTTTATTAATTCTCTATGTAGGGTATGGCGTCATACATCGATCTATTTGGGATTGCATAACTTTGGCCCGGAGAGATTACGTTTGAAATAATGCTCGATAATCTTGTAGATAAAACTTTGGAAAAAATTTTATAATCAGTACACAACAGGGAGATGGGTCGCCAGTTACTTATTTCCATTAGGTCGCCACTTTTCGGTAACAGACTAATTACTGCCTTGGTGTACGAACGACGCAGTTGTTTCATTTCGATTGCTTTCTGTACCATTGAGTGGTATTTATGTCCCAGAAAGAAGTATAAAACTGAGCTGTTAAGCCGTCTATGCCAGGTGCGCTGTGTACATTCAGAGACTTAAGCGCTACTGTTAGTTCATCTAGTGTTATCTGTTGGTCTAACGTTCGCCTGTCATTCTCAGATAAAGTACGGAGGTTTTTATATAATGAGTTTGAGTTATTCACTTTTATTTGCTTTTTCTCGAACATTTTACGGAAATGATTATTTACGATTTCACATAACTTTGATGTATCTTCGATGACATCGTTGTTGTGTCTCAAAATGGATAAGGGTTTAAAAATTGATTTTACCTCCTTATTTACAGTTGGTCGGTCACGTTGAGCAAGTATATGGTATTTTGTGGTCCTTAATTTCCTCTCACTAGATCTATAGTACGCATTTTTCGATTTCTCGATTAATTCTAGTAATTTTTCCTTTTCGGTATTTTCGCTTTTGTTGTTAGTAAATGTCTGTACCTGTTTCTGTAGTTTGCGTATGTCCTGGTATTTTTTTTGTTTGCTTTGTCTCTGGTACAAAATCACAATGTCTTTAATTTTTAGCTTGAGTTGGTCCCACCACGGCGTGATATTGATTGCGTCGTTACAATTAGCACATTCTGACACTAAAAATGTCCTCATTATATCTAGAAACTGTTTATCTTCGAGTAAAAAATTGTTGAATTTCCAATACGGTGGCAGGTTAACAATTTTAGTTGTTTTGAAAGAAACAGAAACTGCTAAATGGTCTGAAAAGGAACTGTGTAAGGCGACCGACTTTAAGAGAGGCACTAAATTATTGGAACAATATATTCTATCAAGTCGTGAAGCTGTGCTTGGTTTGCCTTTTGTAAAGTATGTGAATCCGCCTTTACCTTTATTGAAAAATTCCAGCAATCTGACAACCTTGCGTTCTTGATGAAGATACTGAAATCGTTTGAAAAGTTAAGATTCTTTTCAAAAGAACCACTCCGATCTAAACGTGGGTTTTCCGTGCAGTTAAAATCACCACCAATGATTATTTTGTCACTACTGTTAGTAATTCTGGGAAGTGAATTTAAAGTCGACAAAACGTTAGTAGCAGCGTCGTTATTATGAGGGACATACACATTAAAAATAACCCAGGTTG
>JARFJB010000586.1:2015000-2030000 GCA_036346205.1 Vesta saturnalis | reverse complement strand
TACTTCATTAAAAAAAATCATATTTTCCCTCTTTTAGTATTTCATTGATTTGCCTAACGAGGAATTTTAATAGCTCATCTTAAAAAAGTTGAAATTCTATTTTTGGGACTAAAGGTTATTTGGCTACAAACCTGTTTATTTTTGTTCCCTTATTTGTATGTAAACGTATAACCTATAATTTTTACCTGTGTATAGGTAGCTCACTCATGTTTCATTATCACATTCATCACTTATTAAGAATGGGTTAACCATAACCCCTAACAAATCGTGTTATTAATTATTTGAATAAGTTATAGAATGGTTTCACCTTAAGGGTTGCCGCTCAGTACAAGCTTGCTTAATTTAACACAGAGACGTGTCTTGATTTAAATCCTTTGTTAACCTTGTGAAAAATTGGTACATTTTATATCTAATTCCCGAGATCGATCGGGTATGTACAGGTTGTCCCATTTTCGTATGTTTTACGGGGTATCTCGCTTATTTTTTAGGTTAGAACCTTGCGGTTTTCGCGACACCGTGCTACTTTTTAATGAAACCAAAGATACACTAATCAAATTTGCCATAGCCATCTTAGTTTTTGTGCTACAGGGTGATTTTGAAAAAATTGCATTTTCAGTCATCTCCTGTAACTCTGTTATTGTCAGATATATTAAATAGTAAAAACTGATATTTGTAGATTTTTTTTACGTAGAATTCAGTGGCGATGCTCAGATTTTCTTTAGAGGTCACAGTTTTTGAGATATTGAAATAACCTACTTTTGTTTTAATGGGACACCCTATATATTTTTTTTAAATCTTTTTCCCCTTGCCAACAGCTTTTCAAAAATATAGCATATTCTATATTTATTTTTATAAATAACGTGACAAAATGATTTTTTTCTATAATTTACATTGATAGAAAACAAAATAATTAATTAATAACAAGTATTGTTCAAATTGCAGACCATTATGTCTCCTACAAGTTTCACAAAGTTTATAAATTCTTTTAATAGCATTTTCCAAAATAAATGATTGTCTTCGTAATTCTGCAAAAGCATTTTCCGTTGCAATTTTTAATTGTTGCATGTTGGCATATTGCCTTGAATAAATTTTATTCTTTAAATACCCCCACATAAAAAATCCAAAACCGAGAGATCCGGTGATCGTGGTGGCCATCGAACAGGTCCATTTGTTCCAATCCACCTCCTGAGAAAACGTTCATTTAGCCAGTTTTGTATTATTCTAGCATTGTGGGCTGGAGCCCCATCCTGCCGGAAGAATATATCGTTCAGTTGAGCCAGTGGAATATCTTCTAAGATATTCATAATTTTTTCTTGTAGAATTTGTAAGTACCCATTAGAGTTTAGGTTTTCTTCATAAATCATGTAAACTACTTTTCGGTTAAAAATAAAGCAGGAGACATTAAATCCGAACCTGCCTTGACGCTCTCTAGGAAAAATCATGTGGGTGTTTTCTTGACTCCAAAACCGCGAGTTGTGTCTATTAAGAATTCCCGAACTTGTGAAATGTGCCTCGTCTGACCAAATTATTTTTTTTTCAAAATTATTGTCCTGAGTTTTCATATTTATAAACCAATTGAAAAACTCCAATCTACGTTCAGCATCACCAGGGTGCAGATGATGAACAAGTTTATACTTGTAGGGTTTGAATTTATGTTTTTTTTTAATCTTTTGCACTGTTGTTTTAGACACATCGGTCTCTTCATCTATTTTCCTGCACGGGGTTTCAGGAGTGGCTTGAACAACTGCTAAAACGTTGATCTCTTATTCCTCGTTCTCTTTGTTGTAAACTCGGGGTCGAGGTTTGTCAAAACATCCATGTTGGCAAAGATTAAATTTTAATTTTTGAAATATGCTTCTGTCGGGTTGTCTTCTTTCGGGATATCTATATGACAAAATAGGTATATAAAATAAATACAAATTTTAAGGTAAAGATTAACTGACCTGTTCAGATAGAGTTCTAAGGCCTGGTCTGCGTTTTCATTAGATAATATGAAGCAGGTATTCATATCATATTTCTCAAAGTTTTCAAATTTTTGGTTTCGAGCCATATTAAAAAATAATTAAACAACAACAGACAACAACAACAACAACAACAACAACAACAAGAACGATAACAATAAACAAAAACAACGAATAACAATAAATATCAGCACTAAATTTGGGAAAATGTAACCAGGAATAATTTGAGAGAAGCAGAAACTTCAAAAATCAAATACCTAAGTAATGGCATAACGTTAATTATTTTGTTTTTTGCGTTACCCTGGTTACCCACGGCTATCCACTATTATCAATGTAAATTATAGAAAAAAATTATTTTGTCACGTTATTTATAAAAATAAATATAGACTATGCTATATTTTTGAAAAGCTCTTGGCAAGGGGAAACAGATTTTAAAAGAATATATAGGGTGTCCCATAAAAAAAAGGTTACATATGTCAATATCTCAAAAACTGTGAAAATTTGAGTACGCCACTGGATTCTACGTAAAAAAATCTACAAATATCAGTTTTTAATTTTTTAATATGTCTGACAATAACAGAGTTACAGGGGATGACTGAAAATGTAATTTTTCCAAAATCACCCTGTAGCGCACAAACTAAGATGGCTATGGCAAATTTGATTAGTGCATCTTTGGTTTCATTAAAAAATAGCACGGTGTCGCGAAAATCGCAAGGTTCTAATAAAACATACGGAAATGGGAAACCTGTACATAAGACATCAAGTGCGAGAATGCAGAGGCGGATTTCCCGTAAAGAACGTTTGGAGGGGTGCTCAAACAAAAAAGAAGAAATCGCAACATTTACTATGTTTTAAATTAAGGGAAAAAATAGGCCGGATCTAGAAGCATTAAAAAAGCCAACTATGTATTAAGCAAGAGCAGCGTAATGCCAATGGCGAAACAACAAAAATAGTACATGCCCAAAAATCCGAATTTTGCATACATATAGATATAAAATATTTATTTTGTACTTATTCTATGGAAATAGTAGTTTGTACAATGAGAGTGGATATGATCGCACAAGGATAAAGTTTGGCTGAGTGCTCAATTATCCCAGGACGATATGGACATTCCACTCGAGTTGTACAATGAAAAAAAATTAAACTTTTAAGAAAATTTATTTAATCAACAAAACATTTCTGAATGAATGTTTTACTGATTTTTTAGAAGAAAAGTTGATACGTGTAAATTGTGATTTATGAATGTATGGTCTTTAAGTTACGACTCACCTTATATGTTGTTGGAAAATGGCAACATTGCACTAAAAATCGTTTTAAAATTTAAAATACATGTGATTACTTTAAAATCTTTGGATTGGTGAAAATAATCAGGCTATTGTTCCTTTGGTTTTCTGGTACCTTCAGATAAGAAGGAAAACGCCATTTTGGGCAAAAAGAAATTGAATGCGTAGTTAGAAGCATATGCAAAATTTGGAAAAGGTGTTCCTAAAAATTTGATTGAATTTTTCAAGAAAATTTTACTCAGCCTGTTGCTGGTTTTGATCTTTTCCATATAAATAGATCCTGTTGGGATTTCGAATTTTAGTTCGGCTTTAATTTTTTTTGTTTCTACTACACCTTAGCTTCGATCAAGAGGTAAGCTACTCACTTTCTTTTCTTATGTACTAGACATAGCTTTGAAATGCATGCGTACATGTTTTGAAATATTAATACAGCATAAAGATCATATTTTATAAAATTTGGGTATCTCGATTTAAAATTCTAACACAGTTATCTTATATAGGTTCTTTTTGGTCCTTTACACATTCACTCAAGATTAACATATTTCGTGCTTCCATAAGGAATAATTAAACCGTTTCTGACAGCACATTTGGATATCATTCGTCTGAGGTGTGAAAGATTAGTTATGGGTCTTCGAGCCTGAATGGAAACAGTCTACGATTACTCCTTCTCATATTATCTTCCGAATTAATTGAAGAAATATACGTTACACCTACGACTAGTTTCTGATAAGTATTATTGTTACATGCATACAAAATTTACCTATGGTGAGTGACTTTTGATTGCTTTTCTACATAACGAGGCTCTCGTTATCTGTACTTTACTGAAAGTCATAACCATTACATTACTGTGCTTGCTACTTGTATTAGTGTGCTTCCGCAATTATCTTGATCCTGAAATTAATGCTTATGCTTATTGTTAAATATTTTCTTAGTAATCGAGAGTAATACTATACATTTGTACCTGTAAAAGATAATTTGGGGTTATTCCAAAGTTTCGCTTATACTTACATTTAACTTTGCAATAGAATTTATATTTTATCTATCAACTTTTCTTATATACTAGCTTTATTCTGAGAAATAACCGTAATTGTTCAACCGTTAGAACTACCTGTGTTTACTGTACATATGCAACAGCTGTTTGTTGACTGAATGCTACTCATTGAGTTTAAATATACAATGTATGTCAAAAATTATGTTAACTGCTGGGGTTTCAATTACTGTGTAAATCAAATTGAACATTTCTTTATTATCATTGGGGTTGTATAACATTTGTTATTTTCTTTTATGATTACAATTTTTATATTTGGTTTAGTATAAAACTGATTGAAGTAGGATTTACTAATTTGAATCTTTTGTTGATAGCCTTATGCTTACCAATAAATGTGTCATTCTGTGTTGCGCCTTTATTAAATTTCTGTACCGCACTTGCCAACTTGGTAATAAACTTGGCCTTTCAAAATTTTCTAAACGCTTCATGCTCATTATTTTGTCTGTAATGCTTACATAAGTAAACAACAGGGTAGACATCTAGTGCTAATTTTCGCTTTATATTTGGGGTTTATTTGCGTCCGGTTGATTGGAAACTGATAAATTAGTCCAACGGAGAGCTCTTCGTGGAATATCGGTATACAAGAATTCAATTTCGGATAATTATAGATATATGTTTGGGTATCCTTTTCTTTTAGGGTCAACACTAGCTGCCAAACCGGATTGGGTCTGTTTATGTAAAGTTTTAGTAAAATTCATAACTTTTTTTTTTCTAGTTTTGTTTGAAAGGAAGTGGATTGCTGCTGGTTTATTTTGCAGATATATTATTATATATAGTATTATTTATTGTTGTATGGGGAAGATTTCCTTATAGATTTGTATTTAGGTCTGCGGGTTGGCGCTCCATAAAATCAATTTTTGTTAGAGATTTACGAAAATTTAATTATTATTATAACATTTATAATATTTCACTTTGGGTATATTAAATAGGTGGTGTTAAACAATCGTACATTATTTCATTAATCCTGTGATCTACGATCAACTTCCTAGTCCTTTGTCAGTGTGGACTTAGTTCACCATTTTCTTTTAGCTGTCTCTTTTGTCCTATGTGGCCGTAGCCCTTTTCTTGATAGAGGGGTGATAAAGAATTAAATCAAGTGGTGCCCTTTTTTAAATTATATGTATCTCTTTTCTCCTGCCAAAACGCCCATGCATCCAAGTGCTGAACCGAGCGACTGAGCTTCCGGCTAATTCCTTATTCCTTGTTACAGCACCTTAGCCACAATTTCTACCAATATCCTTTTGTGCACGTAACAAAGTGCAGTTATTAAATATATAGTTTTTATAGATAATAGCTTCTTTTCCTAAGTCTACATAATTATTGTTCTGTGTAAGATTTAGAAGTTGATGCAAAAATATTCGGTGGAATGTTTTCTTTTGAGGTCGATGGAATACTTTCAATAGCTCCTTTTTTTAAGTTTGTATAATTATCGTTCTGTATAACACTGGTAGATTTAGAAGTTTATGGCAACATATTTGGTGAAATGTACTCGTTTGGGTTGATGGAATACTTTTCGTTTGTACTTTTTGAATCGAATGCACCATGGTGTTGCCAATCTTTTCTTTTTTATTTAGGGAGTTTCCCAAATCTCTCACATGAGTTATCTTAAGGTTTTTTAATTGTTGGCGAAGGGTTCCACCTGATATGCCCAAAATCAATATTACCTGAAGTATTAGAAAATAGTTTTAGATAGATAGGTATAATCAACAAAAATAACTTGTTTTTGTAAACAAAAATTCTTTACCGAGAGCTTCCATAAGAAACTTTTTAATTTCTTCTGATGTCAAAATCTTTGATGTCTTTGTTTTTTAGTGGGTTGACTGCAGCTTCAAGAAAGACCGAAGTTTACAATATGTCGATATATCCACATTGTTTTTAATATTTCCTCAGTTGTGAATATGTTGTCCACAAGGTCAACGGCTTCATGGTTTCCGAAAGGTTTTTCATATAAGCAGTTAAAACGTTTTCTGTGATTGGTGATATGATTTTTTAGTCCATGAATTTCTTATATGCCAGTTCGTATTTTGCTTTTGATTTTTGAGGCGATAATGTTTCGTACGTTTCATTCGCTACGAAACGAATATCTGGCGGAGTACAGGTCATAGATTCGTCATCACTAAAACCGCTCATTTTTTATAATTTTTAAGAAAATTTACAATACATTTGACAGAAATTTTTTGAAAGCAGTTTGACAGATTACACTATCAGGTGAATATTGTGACTATGATAACAACATGACCAATGTGCTCCGTGATTGGTTTGTTTCAAAGCCGCACGTGGATGGATAAGAAATTATAAAGGTTCAGCTAACTGAAATTGCGTACATATCCATTCCACGAGCAGTGAAAGAAAGGGAATATTTATAGTAAGGGAGTAGGAAAAAGAATATTTCCACTTATTCCCGATGTATGAAAACCCAATCATCAAATGTCAATTGTCATTTGATGCAAAATCAGTTACATACATGTTTATTGCTGAAAATAATTAGAAGGATTATATAGGAATGTAAATTTACATTCCTTTTAAATATGTAAAAGTGAACTTATTACTCAAATTGTTTTTCAGAACTTATTTATATGCGTGGAAATGCTCCTTTAACCATGAAATTGAATCAATCGGAAAAAAAACAATTTTTAAATACAAAAAAAAACAAGAAATTCTTTTACAAGAAACTCAAAAAATTTTTACTTAATACTTTATTTATAAAATGTCAAAATACAATAGTTATTTATGAATCAAGGCATTAAAGTAATATTTTTTATCACGAGTGTCCTTTCGCCTAGGCGAAAATATATATATATATATATATATATATATATATATATATATATATATATATCGCATTTATTAACAGTAATAATTATAATTATTGTTTCTAATTTAGTTAAAAGTATTGAATTGACAGTGACAGTTAAACAAATATATTTTTTCAACAAAGATCAGATTATGATTACCTACACATACAATTACTGGTTTTCAATTTTTTCGCAAATTAAAAAAAGCGAATCAATATGTTTAAATAATTACATATTTATCTTGCAATATTAATAGTAATAGTACAATTTTGATTATTCTTTGCATTGACGGGTTGCAGTCGGTTTGAACTAACGACAAAGTCAGTTGTCGATGACGAAGTTGGTGCTGTAGGCTAGCATTGCCCTTGGAGGATCCTCGTCGTGATTTCCTGCTTCTTAGCTAAAGACGACTCTACATATCCCTCGGCGACGGTTGTACTTTTCCATCCGCCGTATTGTTTTAAAGATAGGATATACTAACCTGTGTCTGCTAATACATGACCCGTATACGTATGTGCATTTGGTATTCCTAAATAAGTGGCAATTAGTTATGGTATCTTACTAAATGTGTGAATACCGATTGGTTGAGTAGTGCATTTGTCTATACGGTAAAAAACAAATAGGAGTTTACGAGGAGTGTGTGACGGTCTCAAATACCGATATTTTCTATAATATCTATTGGGTTTAAATCTTCACACATTTTCTGAACAGTCTTAGAATCGGGTATCCTAATTAATAATATGTCTTCTTTATATTTTACATCATCTATTGCCATTTTTTTAGGTTTCTTTCATTTGACAGAAACCAGCGACTACAAAAATTAAGCATATCTAGAAAATAAGCAGGTTAGTATTAACATGAAATTAAATTAAAATTACTGCCTTCCACATGAGGTAGATTCGATCTGGTGCTTCAAAAACTTGAATGCAACATCTCTAGCAAACGTGTTCAACTTTTTTTATTTGATTCTGTGTTCTTCTTTTTAATAAATGATATCAATTTTGCAAATTTTGATATATCAATATTATAGCTAATCAGTATAGCATCGAATATGTACCCCAAAGTGTTGACGATTAGTATATTTAAGCTTGTTTTCATTTAGCGGCAAAAAAATCTCAAGGTAGAACTTGAGTGTTAGTTATCTGAATAAGGCTTATTTTTATCAGAAGAGGTGTAGGCGTATTCTTTAAAGAAAATTTAATTTTAATGGGGGTGTGTGGGGGGGGTGAGTGTGGGTGAAGGTATAGGTGTGGGTATGGATGTGGGAGTGGGTGTGCGTGTTCTTGTGCGTGTGCGTGTGCGTGTGCGTGGATCTCTGGGTGTCCGCCTACGAGCCGCGAGGGGGGTTATTAGGGTCAGTTTTTGGGTTTTATCAAATATTTCTAAAATAGCTGCATATTTCAAAGATATAAAATACCTGGATATAGACCTTAAACATATCGATTAATTATGTTCTATACAATGTTTCGATATGACGCGTAATGTAGCGGCAAAAAATGTTCAAGGTAGATTTTAAGTGTTAGTTATAACTGGTTCATTATCTGAATAACGATTAATTTTATCAGAAAAAATGTAGAAGTGTTTTTTAAAGACACGCGTGCGTGTGCATGTGCATGTGCGTGTTCGTGTGCGTGTGCGTGTGCGTGTACGTGTGCGTGTGCGTGTGCCTGTGCGTGTGCGTGTGCATGTGTGTGTGCGTGTGCGTGTGCGTGTGCATATGCGTGTACGCGTGCGTGTGCGTGTGCGTGTGCGAGTGGTTATATATATATATATATATATATATATATATATATATATATATATATATATATATATATATATATATATATTCACGATAACTCCAGAATGAAAATACCTACGTCCAGCGGCGGAGAAGGGGTTTATTAGGGTCAGTTTTTTGGTTTTATCAATTATTTCTAAAATAGCTACATATTTCAAAGATATAAAATACCTGGACATAGACCTTAAACATATCGTTTAATTATATTCTATTATGCAATTTTCTGATATGACGCGTAATTTAGCGGCAAAAAATTCCTAGGATACAATAAGTGTTAGTTTTTTCATTATCTGAATAACGATTAATTTTTTAAGAAAAAGTGCAGACGTATTTTTAGAAAAAATTTAATTTTAATTCCTTTATAAAGTTTTTAATGTAAAGCGAAATAAATCTAAAAATTAAATAGATATGGTTGAAAATGCTGAAGCTGGATTATCGATATTTTTATAGAAGCGGGCGGCTTTGGAACATGTATTTATGTCTGAATCTCCATCGGATATGAAGTTTTAAACGTCATTCTGACATAGGTTATTGTTTTTGTTTTTACAATGTTGCCTGTTTTCGATATGTACCTATTAAAAGGGGTTGCATAGCTATCATAAAACAATTGAAATTGGAATTATTTCATTTCTGTTAAGTTAGCATCTAGATGTCTATTAGCTTGTGTCTGTCATAAAGTATAAAGGAGTGCACTTCGAAAACACTTCCCCAAAATGGTTTACTTGAAAATTTTTTGACATTAATTACAATTGGTGACTGGTTTCAACAAACATTGTCATCTTCAGACCGTAAAAGCATATATATATATATATATATATATATATATATATATATATATATATATATATATATTTAAATATCAAATATGTTTTAACCTACATGTCAAGAAATAGAGTTTCGAGATACCCTTTTATCTGTGGTTCCAGCAAAGGCGAGCCTCAGCGATTAAGTTAAAATGTCAACAATCTACTCAATTAACAGCAAAAAAACTTCGACAAGAAGTGTTTTAAATATAGGAGTGAATTGACAATCATAGTGGTTTAATCCATCTTTCAATCCAATGTAAAACCGCTGCAAACTGTATACTTCCACATCAAAAAACTGTTTTTTTGTAAATAACTCGAAAACGATTAACTTTACAAAAAAATTACAAGAATGCTTTTCGATCAGAAATTTGTCGAAACTAGTCACCATTAGTAATTACTTGTTAAAAAATGTTCAATTAAAACAGTGTGGGGAAGGTTTGATGTTTTCTAAGTTTTCCTCTGATTATCACAACCCCATTTAGAGGTTCAAATATGGAGTCCAATAGAGAATTTCACTTCATATGTTAGACAGTCGTGTATTTTATCACACCAGATATTTTTTAATACAATCGTAACGAAAATGTGCAACATTGCTAAAACAAATACAATAATCTACTTCAGATAGACATTTAAAGTTTCATGTCAGATAGAACTTCTATCGACGAGATGCTAACAAAAAAAATTCTAAATCCGCCCGCTTCTATAAAATAACGATAATACATTTTCAGCATTTTCAATCCTATTTAGTTAATTTTTAGACTTAGATTGCTTTATAGTAGGAAACATTACAAACAAAAAGTTATCTAAAATTTAATTCTCTTTAAAAAATATGTCTACACATTTTCTTCTAAAATTTATCGTCATTCAGATATTGAAAAAATTCTACCTTGGGAACTTTTGTGCATGGAACATAGTTAATCGATATGTAAGATCTATATGTTTTTGTTTTTATATGTTTAAAATATGCAGCTCTTTTAGAAATATCTGATAAAAATAAAAAGTGCTCCACATAACTCCCCTCCGTCGCTGTATTTCTCCCAAAATCTAATAAAAAATAAAAACAAGGTCAAATGCGTAATTTGAAGTATACATGTGTTGTTCTGGAGTTATTGTGGACACTAACATACATCCATATACGCACGCACGAACACACGCACGAAATGCACCCACCGACGGAACACCCACCCATACACGCACATACGCGCGCGCACAAACACACAAACACACACACACACCCACACACACACACACGCACATGCACGCACGCACGCACCACACACACACACTCACACACACACACACACACACACTCACACACACTCACACACACTCACACACTCACACACACGCAAACAGGCGCACATACGCACTCACGCACACATACACGCACACATAGACACATGCACACACGCACACACGTACACACCCACAAACCCACACACATCATGACCGATCTTGGCAAAACTTTGCCAATCGTTGTAGAGTGAGCGTTAGTAAGACAGAAGTCGATTGCATAACCTTCTAATCATTAAAGAAAAATATTTTTGACTGCTTCGGCTCCAGTCACTGCCAATATTGATCAACCTCTATTTATTGTGAAATTTGTAAATGAAAACGGTGAACCTACTAAACGATTTCTTCCAAATCCTGGCCAGAAATCTGAAAAATTGTCTAGAAATGTTGGAACTGCTAACTATACATGTTTCTCATTGTCGAGGACAATCGTCCGATATCGCATCAATAAGTCTTGGAAAAAAATTGGGGAGTTTCATGGCACCCATTGCAAAATCTGTGAAGCAATTGAGTGAAACTCGTTGGCTGCAACCAAAAATACACATGAAAACTGGGAATGTGTAAAAACTGCACTGAGCATATTGAAAATGATCAATCAAAAAACCCTGTAGCTCGAAATGAAGCTGACGGAATTGGTTAGAAATTACATGTCTGGTCAACTTTTTACATTTAGAACGATTCAACAAAGTTAATAAACATTTTTAGAGTTTTACAGTGGACTTTGTAACAGTTATCGATTTATATACTAGTTTAATTGAATTTGTATTAAATTTGTTAAATCCATGCAAGATAAATTTGACCATAACGAAGAAATAGCAAAACAAATATTAGATTTTGTTTACGAAATGTCATACAAGGGGCCGAAGAGACCTAAATTGCGTAATGATGAAACTAGACCTAATCAGGGCGAGTCTACAGGCCGAGGAAAATTTTGAATTGATTTTTTGATTTTTGTTCTTATTGGCACGTTAAATACAGAATTAGAAAAAAGGAAAGAGGCATATCATACACTCTCAAAGATTTTTTCTGTTTTTATAAAATTTTCAAAATTAACACCGTATGAAGTTTCGGAACTGTCAGCAATTGAGTTATGTCCCAATGTAAATATAGCTTAAAGAATTTTTTAAGTATAGTTCTTACGAATTGTTCAGAAGAACGGCCATTCTCTGTCCTAAAAGGGATAAAATCTTATCTTAGGTCATCAAAGAGCTAAGAGTGTTTAAATTACTTGCTTAGTATAAAAGCAGATACCCTCACAATCATAAATTTAATTTTGAAGTTTTCATTGAAGAATTCCGAAGTTTTCGCCATTTGATAGCTTATTTACTTTAATTGTGCAACAAGCAAAAGTTTCAATCTCTCCCACTCTCTGATTAACTAATTAACTAAATTTGCTTTTTATTCTTATGTGCGAAGCTCCTATAAGTAAAGTATTATTTTCGTGATTATACCACTCATAATGTATTAACTCAATATGCTTCTTCAATATTAGAATATTAGTAGGCGAAAATTCAATCGGAAGTCATGCACCCCGCATTTAGCAGCTTGGTGGAACATTAATGAGGTTGTAAATAATAATAACGCTGTTAATTAAGTTCGATCAAAATCTTGTGTATGGACACAGTTTGAGAATTTCGTCAAGAAATTACGTGCTGTCAGGATAGACTATCGAATATTTTGCAAATAAATTACAAGGCTGGACTTTCAATATGCATAAGACGGAGGGAAAAGACTATAAAGAACCGAGTTAGTTAGACATGTTGTAACATAGTCTATTTAGCATTGGGCAGGTAATGGGTTACATCCCCGCTACCGTCTACCTTGTATGAGATTTTTTCATTGCGTTTTCCTCGTGGAGCGACATGATCACTACTTATACGCATATCATGTGCGGCTATAGACAAATGTCTCAGAACCCTTACTCCATTCTTTCTCATCCTATCCTGACCGCACGCATCCTCAATCCCACCATGCATATATACGTAATGTGTGTGCTGGGAGTCCATCGTTGTAGCTGAGGGAGCGTGGAAAGCTGGAGCGAACCGCCCTCCCCTTCGCGAAAGGAATGAAACACGTTGATTTCCTTTTTTCCGACTATCAAGAATTTGTGGTTAATGTGATGTGGAATGTAACAGTTATTACAACAAAAACACTTTAATTCACATAAACATTCTATAAGTCCATTTCAGGATCATACCTGTAATAATTCCTGAAGAACAAGGAATACAAAACAAAAAAACATCACCTTGCTTGCGGAAAGTTGTGCTTTAAACTTTTCTGGTGGTGGTGACGACTTTTAATGTTTCCATTGCATTAATGGGAACTTACTGGATGGTTCGAAATAATGGCACCAAGTTTCGTCACCAGTAACTATTGATAAAAGGAAGTTATTACCATTTTCGTTGTACTCCATAGGGTGTTGCTGAGACAAACCCATCCGCAAGGATTTTTGATCTTTAGACAAAAGAAGAGGAACCGATTGCGCACAAACTTTTCTGTAACCCAGTTTTTGTACGATACTATGGACGGATCCTACACTCACATCAATATTTTGTGATCGCTCTGATTGAAACTCGACGATTTTCTCTAAACAAACCATCCACACGCGCTATATTGGTGTGTGTTGATGCAGTACATGCACCTGGCCGCGGCGCATCTTTTGTTCTCTCTTTATCATTTCTAAATTTTCGGCTCCATTCCTTTACAGTTGGTAGTAGCTATATAGTGGGGTTGTAGACCCAAGGTCAATCGTTACCGTGAATCGTTGCCTGTATAATAAGGCGAGTTCTAACCCAAATAAAGGTTAATCGTCTGTCTGGTGGTAAGAAATCTAACCTTTTCAAATTTTCAAGGTCAATCTTTAGAAGGGAAATTTAATTTCAAGCTCTTCAAGGTCAAAATTTAAATCTAAAATAGAATTTTAAGGTTATCATATTTGAATTTTTACAAACCTAAAAACAGATGTTTGGAGGTCAAGGGTTATTAACCTGTAGGAGTATCATATTACAATTCTTCGAAATATAAATTCGCTATACGTAGCTCCTCTGAAGGATACGTTGTTGCCTGTGGTAAAAAGTAGGTTAAGGTGAGTATTTGACAAGTTGAACATGTTCTGATGGGTACTCAAGTGAAGGGCACATTTTTCTGATTAAACCGCAGCGAGGTGTGTTGAGATCAGTCAGTTAGCAACTTGTAATTATTAAACATGGAATTAGCAGGGTTACCAAAGCACCTATTGCAAACTTTTTAAAAGTGCATGTGACCTCGAGATATCAAAAAAATATAAAGTGATTAATGTGGCAGTAATTAATACTAATCATGGTGAACGTATAGTGATGGAATCGGATGATTTTAAATGTTTATTACCTCAGCGCTTTTAAAAGTATTTCAAGGAAGAAACTCGAATTGAAGTTTTTAAAACGTTACTAAACATGAAGGATGTGTTCATAAGTAGTTTGGGAGCAGTCGGAAAAACATAATATTTTGTTTTTAATAGTAGTGCTACAACCCCACCATATGTAAGTTACGCAGCAGCAGCAGCTCCACCACAGCTTAAGCAAGATTCTTCAACGCTACAAGATTTTAACGTGAAGAGCGTGATGTGGTTACGCGCCAAATTCTTGGCGAATACACAATGCGTGAGGTGTCGGTAGCGACTCGTGTTGGCCAATTAACTGCTGAGTTGGTCGAGGCCAGGAACGGGTTCAAAGAAATACAATAAACACAGAAAACGTGCTGCGTACGCTGGAGAACTTAGAGTTGTAAAGTCTATCCAGAAACGAAGCGAAGGAATAAATTAAAACAGTTCATTTCTTTTACATATAAGCGGCACACGATTTTATATTAAGTACTTAATAGATTTCTTAAACTAGTTTTAGGATATACTGCTTCCATACTATAGCGTTGCAACGTAAGTTGTTTATCAATAGCTGCTGATCCTTTCACAATGGGACGTACCTGTTGTTGAGTTCTAAAGTAAAGATCATAGGCGTGTACATGGATTTTGCAAACAAATCGTTATATTTATATATGTA